>JASDQU011310232.1:0-25236 GCA_032191745.1 Picea mariana
CATGTTATGATCATCAAAACCTTAAAAGCTTGTGTTTTGAGAAACCCACCAAACCTTAATGTCATGATCCACGTTGCCGCTCTAGACGTGGCATCCCTCACAACGTGCAATGGACTTTACCAAATTCAAATGTCAAGCCCATATTTTATCGAGTTCAAATTTCAAGTCGTCGTATGCACTAATGGATTCTATGGGCGCACTAATGGAATTGTTGGTCATTGCAGAAGGGACGACTGCGAAATCCATTATCCGACCACCAGCAGGACGTCATTGCAGAAGGGACGTCATTGGTCTAGTATTTACACCAGCAGGACGTCATTGCAGAAGGGACGACTGCGAAATCCATTATCCGACCGCCTAGAATCGGATGATATGATATCTCACGTCTCTTAATTAGATTGAGATGAATTAAGAGACGTGATATAAAAATGTTTTGTTATTTTATATATAATTGATATAAAATTATTTTACTTATTGTGAATATTATATATTTTATTTATAATTACTATTATATATATAATTACTATTAATATTGCATATAAAATTACTTTACGTAGTTGCCTTATTAAGGCAGGGCCGTAATCGGAGTTTCTCTCACAATCCAATTTGTGGTCATGGGTATGCTGATCATGCCGATGCAGACGATCATGGTGGTAGTTGTAGCATGTCAAAACCTGCAGATACATTGCCAGGTCGTGAATGGATGATGGGTTATGAGTTTCTCCTTTGAAGAATTCCTTCTGTAACTTGTGATCGAGGGATAGTTCAACGCCGACGTGAGAATATGTCCAAGGATTTCTGTTCATCACGTTTTTGCAGAGCCGAAAATTCTCATTGAATATGACACCGGGTATCTTTGTCACCACGTCATGAACGTTCACAACTCGAAGAATTCTCAGGCCGAGTTCATCACACCGATCCTTGAAGGCAGTGTTTCCGACACGGGGGCCTGCAAATGAATATACCGTGATTGGTATTCTGGAGCAAGATTCATTATCGACACGGTTTACTTCGTGCTCTGCGATATCGTAAGCACATAATGTTGCCAACGCACTGCCCATGCTGTGTCCTGTTATGGTTATGCTAAGCTCCTCTCCCTTGTATTTTTGTACAAGTCTCCGAATCTCACACAGAAGCTGTTCTCTTGCGCTTCCATGGTTAAATCTGCACGTGGAATCGTGGGAAGTGTAAAGCCCCAAAAATCCCATCTCCACCTTTACATCCTCACGAGAATCTAGTGGATTTAAACGAGCAGGAGTTAGTGTATGCATAAAATTAGCGAGCCATTCCTTGCAGGTTCCGGTGCCTCTCAATGCTACCACAATGTCCCGACGTCCAAGCCGCTTGATCTCTTCCTCATCGTCTGAAACTGCAACGTAACCAATCCAGTTAGATCCACCTCCAGTTTCCAACTTATTCTTCAAGAAATCGGGCACGTTAATATCTGGGGTGGCCACGTAAATGAGTTTTGTAACATGATAACCGCAATTCTGCATCCCCAACTGACCAAACATACTGTTTCGATCATATTTGCAGCTCCCATAGTATTTAGACCCGGGCTCCAAATCAATAGCTTCATAAGAAGCTCGCACGAATACCCCGTATCTGATAATCTCTGACAGGAGAAGGGGATGAATTGGATCCAACATCCCATTCCAAAGGTGGGATCCTTGTATTTCATTCCACATATCTGCTAACGGTATATCATCCTTAGCTGGCCGATCCAACTTTGCCCTAGAGCTTTGAAAGACCGATTCTTGTCTGGTTATGGATCGACTAGGACAGGGAGGCGCTGCAACTCTAACGACTTTTGGGGATAGTGATTTCTTCAGAGAAACTGAATTGCGGCTGAAAATTTTCTGGGAAAACGTATGTTTGTGGGGGGATGCTGAGGGAGGTGGGTAGTGGTCGATCAGGTTAGATACGGAATTGCAAGTTTTGACAATCCTCATGTAATTTGTTGAAGAAGCAGATTCTGTAACTAAAAAAGGCAAATGTTTGGTGTTTGGAAGTACGACAAATGAGAGCACTTATATAGAGACACTTCATTAGAAAGTCAAAATGTGTTCAGTCTATGACCAAAAGAAAAAATTACCACGAGGTAGGCAAGGCATTGACATTTGTGAATATTGAGTCAAGGAATTAGAATCAGGAGACATTGGCCGTCGATTTATTTCGGATATGCTTTAAATGTGTGAGTGCGACGACAATATTTTACCAGCATAGCTAAATGTCGATTTCCAAATATTTAATGCATTGTAACTTTCGTGTTTATCCATTGTCTCCACATTTGACTTTGGAAGTCCACCCGCCGTCTCACTTCGGAAGTCCACTAGGCTTTACGGACAAACGAAATATATATATATATATATATTATATTTGTTTTTCAGTCAATACATATATAGTATCAGTCAATATATATTATATATATAATATTTGCGTTTCAGTAAATAATATAAAATATTCGGGTCTTCGCATCGTCGGCGCACCATGAAATTACTCTGAAATATCGTGCACGGCACGTTACGTCTTCAACGACTGTTAGCGACGTTACGGTCACTCGAGTAGCACTTGGGTGACTTCGTGTTAATATGAAAACCCGCCGGGCGATTGTTATTGGAATTTAGGTTCGAATTTGTATCAATGGAATGATGAAATTCACGATTCTCCGAGGAATTTACTGCTCTACAGCTCTGTCTTTCTCCGTAGCTGTTGACCGACTTCTACGAAGTCTTTTGGGGGGAGTTTTTGCCTTACAATGCCTTATTGCTATGTTTTACCGGGCGCAACCGGGAAGCCCAGGAAGGTCCTTAAACGCCTCTGGGAAGTCTTTGAATGGCCCTTAATTGACGAATGAAGACTGATAATAGGGATTGATCACATCTAAATGTCAACTAGCTCCCACCATTTTTCTGCTATCAGAAGGTTGAACAACAGGGTAAGCTCCTGTTTGTTAGTTAGAGCAGCTTTATGTCTGCCCCCGAAGATAGGCATTGAATGATTGGGACTGAAGCAGCACATATCTTGTAGTGTTAATCAATCTCTTTAGTGGTTTGGTGAAGTTTGACATTATCTTTTTAGTGGTTTTGGTGAAGTTTGACAATAGGTTTAGTGGTTTTGGTGAAGTTTAACAGTAGGTTTGAATGATTTATTGATTAATTACTTTATTTTAATTTTTAATTGAAGTTTGACAATAGGTTTAGTGATTTATTGATTACTTACTTTATTTTAATTTTTAATTTTTAATGCTAGTAAATAGATTATTCAAGTCAAGTAGGGGTGTAGATCTATTGGCAAGTGTCTTGTAAATGGAAGAAAATATGTAAAAGAGGTAGGTCTCAAGATGGATTCTCACCCGGATTTATCCAAAGACGTCGTCATATGATGTAATTTATCCAAAAAAGTTGTCATGTACTGATTCCCCTATCTCAAAAAAAAGATTATTTAAGATTTAATAAAACAATAAAAAAGATAAAAATAATTAAAACAGGTTTAAAGGTTTTTGATTTGTGTTTATCTATATAATTATTATTATTTTTTTTTAAAGGAAATTAATGCTTTTATAAGTATAAACATGTGTCATCATTCCTCTCAATATATTTGAAAATTAAATTGTATTAATATATTTAAATATAAATTATATTTGATGATTAATTAAAAATATAAACACCCACAGGTGAAAATCGCCACTCAATCAACTCGAAATGTATTACATCGAATATACGGTTGTTCGTCTAATTCTCTCATACTCAATGTAAGGCCCGTTTGAAAATGATTTTGAATATAACTTAAAATCATTATCAAAACGATTTTCAATGAAATGCATGTTTCGATTATTAGATCTAACAATTTTGAATATAACTTTTAAAATCATTTTCAAAATTATTTTTAATGAAATGGATGTTTCAATTATTAAATAAAAAATTTGGAATTAAAAAAAAATAATGTTTTTTCTTTTATTTATATTTATTGGATGAAATAATTGTTTTTATTATTGACTTTTAATTTTAATTTAATTTTCATTTGTTATTTTCATTTTATAGAATTAAGAAATATGAAACAAATCATGATATAGTAGTTCTTTAATTAAAACTTTGTGAACAAAAACTAAAACAAGAGTAAAATGAGAATACACAGAAAATATGAGAGATGAGACAATATTACACACAAAAAAAATTGTATTGAATAATTGAATTCTTTACAATAGATTGTGACTTCATTATATAGAGTTTACAAGTTGTTATCAAATCTAATTTATTTTTAATACAGAAGAAGAGGTAAGAATATGGAAGAAGAGGTTGAGAGTATATCTCAACTACACATCAAACTAGGACACTAAACTGTAGAAGATCTACAACAACCTCCTAAATAATAGAATGAAACTATTTTAGTACATATAAACTCTACATTACAATAAACATTACAAAAGCACACCACAATCTTAATAGTATGATGAATAATACCACATTAAGCACAAGACAAGTAGGAGTTAATTACTCCAATACCCTCCCTTACCAAGTACTGATATTGATCTCTTTCAGGTATGGTCTTCATCAACATCCCTTAACCACTTCAAAATCTTCCAGGCTACTAATTCCATCAAGTTGTTACTTAACCCTTGTAACGGTGTAGCTCCTAAGTTAAATTCCTGAGTTCCCTCCCTGAACTCTCAAATCACAAATATTCTAACGCTGAATCATCTTAAGTCAATTACATGAAAACAACTCACACACCTATCATGTAACTTCATTAGCAGACCACTCACATGTCTTCAACAACTAATGAGGGATCATTCCATAGATCCATAACTCTCCAACTAACTAGATAACCATCCATACTCATATTTTACCTGCACTTGGTCCCTTCTAGCTTTGGAAATACGATTTCTTCAGATGAAGAATTCAATTCAAATTTGACTGCAAACATTGAACAACTAGCCATCCTATGGACATACTTCCATGTACTAAGACACCTAGGTACCCAAACATGGTGCTCGCTAGTTCTCTAGAAAAATGTATCCAAGTCAATCTTATACCATGACCTCTAAAGGAAAGAAAATATGTGGGTAGATCTCTCACACATAGAAATATTCACATGAAACACACACTCCATCAATCACTCATAAAACAAATAATATACTCTCACTTACGATAACAATAATCCTACATATTTACACAGGATTAGAACTCACATCTCTCTCATTTTCCGAGGCCCTCCCGAAAGGGAGTCAAGCCCAGCCTCTCTCTAATACCAAGATAAAATATGAGAGATAAGACATTATTACACACAAAAAAAAAAATCTAGTAAATAATTGAATTCTTTACAATAGATTGTGACTCCATTATATAGAGTTTACAAGTTGTTGGCAGATCTAACTTTTTCCCAATATCTCAACTACACATCAAACTAGGAGACTAAATTGGAGAAGATATCTCACCACCAACTAGATATACAACAACCGCCTAAATAATAGAATCAAACAACTTACTTAGAGATAAACTCTACATTACAATAAATGTTAGAATAACACACCACAATATTAATATTATGATGAATAATGCCACATTAATCACAAGACAAGTAGGAGTTAATTACTCCAACCTATGGTAATTTAATTCAAAAACAAAAACTAATTTTTTTTTTTAAATTAGACTACTATAAATAGCCCATATGTTAAGAACATACAGTGAGGCGATTAGAGTAAGAGAAAGAGTAGAAGGAAATAGAAGAGAAGAGACAAATGAAGAAGAAGGAAACGCCAGTGCTACTTCACTAAGAAGTGTCTCAATATTGATAATTTTGACACCCAACAATCATATCGGAGGAAATATTTCGAGATTGAGGATGGTGAATCAAGGTAGTACCGTGAGGTTACCCATGTTCCATGGAATGGGTAGAGATGATGCATAAAAAAATTGGTTCACGTGCGATGTGATATGGTTTATGAAGAGGATCACAGACGAGGCACCAAAGATTGCACGATTGGAGATCACCCTTAAGGACAAATCCCTGACATGGTACATGAAGTATAAGGCTACTAATCTAGCATGACAAACAAGGTCCCTCCTAGAGATTAAGAGAGATATACTTCAAGATTATGGAAATTGAAGATATTAAGAAGAAACAAGGAGAGACCATGTGGGATTATGACCAAAGGTTCAAGATTTTTTTGGATAGGATGGCATTCCAAATCCAGGATGTAAAACATATAGAATGGTTTATTGTAGGGTTACTCCCATATATCTGAGGCCTTCTCACCCGACAGAAGGTGAAAAATCAAGAAAAAGTGGTGGAAATTGCAATGCCCTTGGAGGATACAATGGGAGGAGGAGAGACATCAACATTATTGGTGTAGGTGCAGTCACAACTAGCCAATTTGACAATGCAATTACAACAGATACGATGAAGTAAAAATTCATGCATGGGAACATATGGTGTACCATGTGTTGGTATCAGGGGAATTGTAGATATGAGTCCATGTACTTGGAAACTATGTGTTGATGGGAACATCGAGTCCATTTCTAGTTGGGCCTCAACCAGAATGGTACAATATTTGTAGACAGTAAGGCCATGTACCACCTCGCTGCCCCAAATTAGATAAATATCAGAGGATACATCATACCCTGTTCTATAAATTTTGTAAGTCTATGGGGCATGATGTCAATAACTGTCAGTCACTTTAGCTGATGCAAGATCCTATTCATGATGTATTATGGGTACAAGAAGAACACAAGGGTGGTTATCGTGGTGGTGTTAGGAGAGTTGTCTATCAACGAGTTCTGAGAGGCCGCTATGGATGCAATCGCAAGCGACAATATGGAGGAGGGGGAGGTAGGCCCCCAACTTGCTTTAACTATAGAGAGATTGATCATGTGTGAAGGTTTTGTACCAAACCACACACTCATTGTGGGAACTTTTACAGCCCTAAGCATGTCACAGAGGATTGTCCTCACTTGTTGAAAAAGTGGGAAGAGAATAAGACACATTGGAATATGGTGAATGTGGAGCTGCATAGAAATAAGAAGAAGGGTGAGGAGGTTGGTGTTAGAGTTATAAATCAAGGAGGATATAAGCCATGAATGGACTTCGAGCATGGTGAAATATTGAGTCAAAGGCCATAGGGGAAGATCAGAAGGGCGACGCAAGATCCTCCTAAATTCGATGCTACTCACCATAAGAAGTTTCTATGGAATGTATAGAGGTTCATCGAAGAAGAAAGAGAAAAATAGGAGTTGCAACGCACAACAGAAAGGTCACTAGAGGATTCCTATATTCATGAACAAGTCTAGTGAGTGAAACAAAGGTAATTGGATTAGGCTCAATCTCGTGAAGAATTACATCGCGCGATGTAGAGGTCATTGGGGGAAGCTCAAGTGCGTGAAGAAATATAGCACACGGCGCAGAGGTCATTGGAGTGAGCTCTGAGACAAGAAGATCTGTGACATGTCGAGTAAAGAGTGATCAAGGAACATCACCTTGAGGATTTGAAGCACACGACACATGAAGAAGCACTATGTGACTTGGTTCATGAGATAGAAACTAAATATCAAGTAAGTACCTTCTTACGTTGTTGTTTGAGATTGCTAAATGATCCTGACGCTACGAGAAAGTTAACACAAATGTTAGCTACCTGCATGGGGGGGTAGTGGATGGAAAGAACTACATCATCCCCCCTACCATAAAGGGATATGTATCAGGTAAGCAAGCAAAAGAACACAGGTAGAGATTCAAAATGACAGTTGAACTTGGGAGTTATGAAATGGATGGGGTCATGTTGGATCTAGGTTTTGATGTGAACATACAACCTAAGAAGTCCTGGTATTTTATGGGTAAACCAAGTTTGGTTTGGTCACCCATCCATCTACGGTTGGAAAATGAATACAAGATGTACCCTATAAGACGATTTGAGCAAGTTGAGGTGAATATATAAGGGGTGAAGACGAAGGTTGACTTTGAAGTTATATAGATTATGGATGTCTTTGATCCCTACCCTGCACTACTTGGAATTTATCAGGCATTCAACAACAATGCAATGTTGAATTTGAAGAAGAGGCATATGTTGTTTGAGATGGACACTCTGTGCATGATCACACCTATGGATCCTAATGAAGGGGACATGTACAATGAGTCGGTGGATGAGGATGCGTGAAGATATATTATTAAGAACATATATAAGATCATCGGGAGAAGAGAGGATTATATCAATCACACCATGGATGGATAATTGAGTTGGAGGAGTGCGAAATCTTATGCTACCGATTCATAAGACGTCATGGAGAGGTGGTAGCATAAACTATATGAAATCTCGACAACGAGATGAATGCATATTATCACTGAGGTGCATAAGGAAGAATTTGGATCTTATTTGTTTGATGGGTCATATATGGTGGATGCATTTATAGCATGGATGTAGCACATTCCCGAACACCATTGGGTTCATGTTCTTGATACAATGCTCATAGGAATACCTAGGTGGTGGTGGGTAGCGCAGTGAGATACTTTCTGTGAATAAGAAGCATTGGAATAATCCATGCTAGATTCATTTAGACTAGATGTAGGTATTCGTTGGTACATGTGTTCTTGTGAATGGTGGTGGATTTCCAAGTAGTAGCCTAGAATGTGAAATCTATACCTAAAGGCCATGTGCATGTTGTCCTAAAAGAAATTTGTTCCCCCAATTCCTCAATTTTTTACGGGGAATGTAAAGGAGTCATGTGTGTGAAGAATGGGTCTAACTACACCATATGTGGAAGAAGAATGGAACTTTTCTCATTTAATACCACTTAACTCCATTGAGAAAATAGATGAATCCCAAAAGAATTAAGGAGTAGGGAGTAGTCAGTTGATACCATTGGATCCAAAAAAGCCAAGCCCGATATCTTAGTCAATGAAACTGACTGGATGGATACATGTGAAGAGGCATAACATCCCACCAGGGGTCAATGTGATTAATTCACCAAGGATGAACTCCTGCAGGGGTGTACAAGAAGCATGCACGACACCCTTGGATAGTAATCCTTGCAGATGCATAGAGACATCACTATCACAATCAAAGTAATGATACATGAGACTACAAGGAAGAGAGTCTTTTCATGCATTAAAAAGGTGAATTTTTTGTTATATGGTACCTAAGGGCCAAGATAGTGAAATGGTAATTAGTAGTAAATGTTAAAATCCCACCCAAATATTATCCACTTTTGGCAGTAAAAGTAGGTGGCCGTGAACCATGAATGCAAAAGGGTTGATATTTCTTCAAAATAGAGAACATCGACGGGGACGTATCATGAAACTCATGATCATTTTTGTTCAACGGGGCAACTTGAAGGGTAAAAGGATGGATGTTGTGAAAGGGATTGATGGATACCGTACTACACTTTGAGCACTAAATGACCTCATGCATTACTCCTATATGTACCACCGTACCCACTTGTAAACATTCCTTTTTTTTGAATTAATACCTGGCCATCTAGCATTGGCATTTATATTTCTATAAGAAAGGGTCCACAATTTCAGTATGGTCGAACATTAGAAGTGAAAGAAAAAAGAAATGCAATCTCTTCAATCCAATGTTATCCATCAACAAAACCAAACCGCAATAGTTGCCATGGCTTAGTCAAGTAGGCCATAGGGCCGAAGTGAATCTAATATGGCCCAAGTCCGAAAAATACTATAGTTGTTGTTTCCTTGGCATGTGGGCTTCAGAGGATCTTGGATGGGAAAAGTGTGAGATGTGTAATTCATCGATTATGATGTTGAATACCCAAGTCACTTCCCCAACCTGGCATTTATAAATTAAGCAAGGATAGCTCAAAGTGCGGACCATCAACAACTAGTTCCCACACAATAATGGACCATGCCCCTTTGACAAAATGATTAATTATATTTGATGATTAATTATAAATATAAACAGCCATAGGTGAAAATCACTACTCAATCAACTTGAAATATACTAGCATAAGCCAGAAGCCGAACACCGAATTGTTTTGGTGTTTATGATGTTCTAAAAGAAGAAAGGTGTTTATGATGTTCTAAAAGAAGAGGTGTTTCTTTTGGACGATAAATGAATAGATCCATTCAACAACTACATTTTTTTCAAGTTAATCATAAATGGATGCATGAAAAAAAATCAAAGAAGATGTGTTCGTTGGCACGTGTGTTATAACTAATGGTCATTTAAGTCGTGTCGTCTCGAATGACAATTCAATGACAATGTTGTGATACCTTGAGTATGAATAGACATTAAATTTCCCTCCAAATGAAATTATTCTAATACCTATGAGATTATTAGATGATTCTCTTCCAATTAAACTTAATGTAATACCCTTAATTGTTTCATGGAAAATATCTAATCCAAGCAACTTCGACTAATCCTAATGCAAAAAAGAAACAAACCTACATCATTTTAAGCATCTTCTAGTATGTGGAATCTTGATAACATGGTTTGTAGGGAACCATGTATCCATGATGAATTTATTAGAAAATATTGACATAATTAAGAAATATGCAATTTAGATTAGTCTTTAAGTTCCTTTTGTTGAGATATCTTCTCATGGTTCAATCTCATTCTATTTTAACAAGGTTGTTTTTGTGGAATATACATGCACTAAAGATATATTTCCATGTAATTTAGATCATTGAAGATAATTCAAGGTTAATATCACCCATCCATGTTGAGAAAAATAGTATTATTCTAACCAAGAAGGTTATCTCCTCCATCCATATCTAAAAGAATATTATTATTTTCCTAGGTTAGAAACAAATATTCCAAATTTTATTTATATAATATATTAAAACTCCAAGACATGTTTAAGTCTAGACTAAAAAAAAATGATTAGTGGATGTGCTCTAAAGAAAAGTAGCTACACATATACATGTACTAAAGATATATTTCCATGTAGTTTAGATTCTTGAAGAGAACCAAAGGTGGATCTCATCCATCCATAGTATTATTCTCACCATGAAGGTTAATCTCATCCATCCATATCTAAAAGAATAATATTATTCTAGTAGAGATTTGAAAAAAATTATTCCAAATTGTATTTATATAATATATTAAAACTTCAAGACATGTTTAAGTCTCAACTTAAAAAATTTGATTAGTTGATGTGTTAAAAAGACACCAACTTATAACATAACCTAATTTTGATGATAAATACTAAAATATCAATGTTGCAGAATCAATTGCCAGCAATAGAGATTAGTAATTTTCCGATAAAATTTGCAATCTAGATATACATCATGAAATCTAGTAGTTTACAAAATGCATATGCAAGAAGAAAACGTTTGGTGCCCTAAGAACCCAAGTACCAAAAATTGCAATAAATTCCCTTTCAATCCAAATTACTTGTATACTAGATAGATGGATTAAAAAAAAAGGGACGATGGATGGGATGGACAATGGAGATAGTGGGTAAATTGGACAGCTAAAAGGGACTATGGATGGAATGGATGGTGGAGATTGGATTGACAATATGTACACACATCAAAGGTTTTGGTGAACATAGCAATGCAAAGGCTCTACTCCTCTGTCATGAACTCCTCCAAGGTTTTAGTGAACAAATGGGAGACTCCTACACCATGACCTCCTCGAAGCCCTCTGTCATGGCTCCCTCTATAGATCATTTTTTCCTTTACAAATAACTCTATTAGCAGGTAATTTATACTCTAATCTTTTTCAGTCTAAAACCTATTAAGGAGGAAGGGTTTTCACCTCGAGATATTTGATCTCTCTAGGCGCTTAGTAAAACCAAATTTAAAATGGGTCTATGTTGATTAACCATATAACTTACCCATGCACTTTCCATTACTCATTCTATAGTACACTAGGAAAACCCCTTATTTTTGGATATTATGTTTTGCTACAAGCTGTGAAAGCTTTGTGCTTCTTACTGTCTAATTTCTTGAAGCTAGTTGGCATGAATATTGTTCTTTGATAGTTTGAGAAATAAGAATGTTCTTTGATAGATTAAATGTAATATAAGGAGAAATCCTACTGTAATTATAGTATAGTGTTCTTCATCTTCTTAGATAAATAGTTAAAATAATTTCTAGCTTCACAAGAATTTAAAGTGTCTCAAAATTGTTTTGAGATTAAAAAAATGATAATTTTCTATTTAATTAAATGAAGGCTCATATGTGGCATGTTTATTTTGACATCTCTAACTGATCTATACATTATTTGTATGAAACTTGGGAAGCAACAAGCTTTATCGAGATTTTTTTTCTATAAAAGTCATTCACTTTAAAATGTGCTTGTTCTTCAATTTGTTTCTTCCAACGGACATTCTTTAACAAAGCTATTGGATGATGCACTATGACATGCCTAGTTCTCAAGACTTCCAGTCTGTTTAACAGTCAAATGTGTTGTTTAAAATTTTGCTTACAACTCGCACTTTCCCTAAAGCTAGTGGCACTTTTGCTAAGGCTAGAGGCACTTTCCTGATGGGTAAATCTACTTTAAGTTGTTCAAATATAAAAGTTCTTCATTTGACTATATGTCATGCTCACTTGTTATTTTTTTTTTATGTATTGACAATGCATGCTGTAACTCTTATTAAAAATCACTTTTCGTGTTTGTTCAGTGATTACTCATTTAATTAAATATTTAACATGGAGACTTTTGTCGGCTGCTTCAATTGTATAAATGTCCCTAATCTTCAAAATTTTCCTTTCAACTGGCACTTTTAGTAAGGTTGGTGCAGTTTCCCATTGATTACATCTGGATGATGCACCGGGATCATGGATGTATCTTCTAGTTTTGAACTCTTTTGTAGGCCCTCTCAATGTAAATATTCTACATTTGAGTATGTATTTCATGTTTACATTGTAGTCTTTGGATGTATTAATAATTCTCTTAGCATCACTCAAAATAAAAATCCCTTTTTAATTACAGTTTTCTCCCTCTCACTGTGTGGGTTGTTCGTTTTTCAACTCCCGAAAATCATTTTTGTGTTTGCTTGTTGATACTTATTTAAAAAAACTTTAACGTAGATACTGTTCCATATTACAGGAAGATAAAGAAAGAGGAATTCAAGAAAATAATGATATTATTGTGAGCTAATAACAGGCCAGGGGCTGCTCAACGTGATATTCCTATAAGACTTAAGGTCGACAATTCTATAGATAATGGAGAAACCTTCAAATACATCATTGAATATGTCCACAACAAATCCAAAATAGAACCATTAAGGACGAACCTACCAAAGAAAATAATGACAAGAAGTTCAAATCCATATATAAAAATGAATAAAAGGGCACCAAAAGTATGAGTATCCTTGAACTTGGTGAGAAGAAACAGATCAATACTGGAATTTCCATTGATAAAGAAATTTAGAACCATCCATTAACTGAGAAAAATTGGGAAAAGGATAGCCCATTAGACATCTAAGGAGGTTCAAAGCATAGGAGATCCCAAGTCATCAGACGTTCGAAGAGGTTCAAAGCATAGGAGGTCCCAAGTCATCATTCCAACAAAATACTTGCACAAATCTATAAATGTTGGCCCTACTTGTATTCATAATTATGAGCTCCGCTCTGCACAACGATCCGGACACGACCACTTCCCCTTATATTGCCACCACTAGGTTCAAGTTATGCTAGTAGCAGCGGCGATGAAGACGGGATGAGCAACGGCGTGACGATGCCCCCAATATTTCCAACACTTGTAGAACACATCCTTCAAGCGCTCCAAGAGTATCCTTCGATGAGTTCCTTCCCTAGATTCTTATAGTGATTATGTATTTTAACACCACTTCATGTGATATCTGAAGCCAGCCATAAGAGTCAAAAATTAAATTTCAGGGTGTTGATTCCTTATATTTGCTTTGCGTTGATCACACAATGAATGAATCAAAAATTAAATTCCAGGGTGTTGATTCTTTATATTTTCTTTGCTTTGATCACACAATGAATGAATCTTAGTCGTAGTCAATTGCATAATTTTTATAACCCATGTAGAAGTTGGTATCGTACATTTGATCTACTTTTTATATAACCAATGTAACAGTTTTATATTCTCTCATTTTTGTCTATACACCTTATCCATTATAAGTTATGGATATTTATTTTGTTTAGAAAAGATGCATGATGAACGAATGAGGGTACATTGTGTTAGGTAAACAGTAAAGAGTAAATGATTATAATACTGAATTTCACAATACCAAACAGACAACGATACCGATCAAATTATGGTCTTTCTCTTTATATCCTGTCTTTACACGTCAGCGATGGGAAGTCATGGATTTTTATTTTGTTTGGATCAGATGCATCATGCAGGCCTCTTTAAACAATAAGGTGCAAATGATTATAACACGGATCTCACAATACCAAACACACAGCCATATAGATCAAATGTTTTTTTCTTTATTGGATATAGACGAGTCACGACCATACATACGAGGGAAAGAGTGGTTTTGTTTGTTTATTTGGATGCATAAAAACCTAATGATTGGTGAATTGTGATATGAATGAATGAAAGAATAATATGATCAGACGTCAAGCCAAGAATTCCCTTTGGAGAAGTTGGACGACGTTGGCATCGATCTTGAAAGCTTTGCGAGAAGGGAGGCATCAACGGGGGGAGAGGTTCCAAACAAGTACTTGGAGACCTGATGGATTCCAGGAAGCTAGATTCTCAGTGCAACGATGGCCACTACAATGTATCTTCCCACATTATGTTAGAAATGTACCAGACCTTTGGGGAACACGAACACGTCTCCCTTCTCAATCGTTTTGTTGAACAATCTGTTGTGAGTGGTGATGAAGCCGACTGAGAGAGTACCCTCGATGACCACCAAGAGTTATGTGGCCCGCAGATGAGTGTGAGGGGGGTTAAGGCCGAGATGAGTAGCGTAATCAATCTGAGCCATGGATATTCCCAAGGTTTTTAAGCCTGGTATCTGCATTACATTTGTTTGAATTACATTGGATTCCAACATTTTACTGGCATCCCCTGCAATATTTAGGCCCTTGAACATGAATTTCTCAGTTGTAACCACGCTCACATCCTTACACGGAACCAGTTCACATTAACTGCAATATTCACATATATAAATATAGATAGATGAGATATATTATCCACATCACATACCCAACGCATGAAACTCTAATTAGCAAAAGCATCGCTACATATTACATATCTTTACTCGTCTTATCAGCGACGCAAAAGTCTTGCAAAGGATCAGCATCACTTGCACACACAATAAAAATATTATACGCCACTAATACTGCAAGCGCTAATTCCAGGAAGGATTTCATGACTACAGCTAACTGCGGAAAATGCCTGATTATTGTTCTTCATTTCGTTTAGATGCTACCTCTGATCGTTAGATGATAGATGGAGTTTTAGTAAAAATGAAGAGCACTCTTCCATCTTGTAGTTGGACACAATCGTCTGTTTTGAAATTAAAATAGAGAAACACAATCACTCGACACCCAACCGCGTCTCCCACATATGACCGTGTCCTGATTCTCGTTGCGTCACAAGAAAGCGATGTTTTTCACATTTCAGTCTCTCGACCAAGAAAGTACCGTCTTCTTGGAACATACTTGGTCACTTTGTCTGATGTGAAACATTCTGTCACCATGAAGGTCAAAGGATTTCTCGCGCAGATTGAATTATTCGTGAAGAAGCCGGGATGGACAAGGCCCTGGACCAGACGAAGAGAAGAAATTCGTTTGTGCAGTGACTTGAACCATTGGCGTCCAGAAAGACAGTCTCGGTTCGTTTAGCGTACAGTGAAATCAAGAAAACATAGGATGCGAAAACAAACCAGCAACAATTGTTCTTCTAGATCGTTTGATGTTATTCGCATAGCAGGACGAGGGAATCATATTCGCTTATAGATATAAGGGGAATAAAAAGGGTTGTCGTTCAGTAGGTGGAGGAAGATAAGTTGTATTTGTGGAAATGGACAGGTGGTTGGAACTATTCGGTTGCATACAAAGACAAATACACCTAACACTTGCTAATAAGTTGTGAATATATACAGATGGCACACGAAGGGGTGAGATAAACACCTCGTTAAAGAACACCTTCGGCATAATTACATCGAATATACCGTTGTTCGTGTAATTCTCTCATACTCAATATAAGGCCCATTTGAAAATTATTTTTAATATAACTTCTAAAATCATTTTCAAAATGTTTTTCAATGAAATGCATGTTTCAATTATTAGATCTAACAATTTTGAATATAACTTTTAAAATCATTTTCAAAATTATTTTTAATGAAATGGATGTTTCAATTATTAAATGAAAATTTTGCAATTAAAAAAAATATTATGTTTTTCAATTTATTTATATTTTAATTGGATGAAATAATTGTTTTTAATATTGAGTTTTAATTTTAATTTTAATTTTTATTTGTTCTTTTATAGAATTAAGAAATATGAATAAAATGATGATATAGTATTTCTTTAATTAAAACTTTGTGAACAAAAACTAAAATAAGAGTACACAACAAAGAAAATATGAGAGATGAGGCAATATTACATATACAAACAAAACTATATTGAATAATTGAATTCTTTACAATAGATTGTGACTTCATTATATAGAGTTCACAAGTTGTTATCAAATATAACTTATTCCCAATATAAAAGAAGAGGTAGGAATATAGAAGAAGAGGTTGAGAGTATATGTCAACTACACATCAAACTAGGACACTAAATTGGAAAATATCTACAACAACCTCCTAAATAATAGAATGAAACATTAAAAGTATAGATAAACTCTACATTACAATAAAAATTACAATAGAACACCACAATCTTAATAGTATGTTGAATAATACCACATTAAGCACAAGACAAGTAGGAGCTAATTACTCCAACAAACTCCTTTAACAAGTAATTGTATTGATCTCTGTCGTGTATGGTCTGCATCAACATCCCTTAACCACTTCAAAATATTCTAGGCTACTAACTCCATCAAGTTGTCTCTTAACGCTTCTAAAGGTGTAGATCTTGAGTTGAATTCCCGAGCTCCCTCCTTGAACTCTCAAATAACAAATCTTATGAAGTCAATTATAGGATAAAAAATCACACACCTATCATGTAACCTCACTAGGAGACCACTCACATATCTTCAACAAATAATGAGGGATCATTCCCTAGATCCATAACTCTCGAAATAACTAGAGAACCATCCATACTGAGATTTTACCTGCACTTGCTCCCATCTAGCTTTAGAAATACAATTGCTTCAAATGAAGAATTCGATTCAAATTTGAGTGCAAAAATCGAACAATTGGTCATCCTATGGACATAATTCCATGTACCGAGACACCCAAGTACCCTACCATGGCTCTCGCCAGTTCTATCGGAAAATAGTCTAAATATATAATGTTTCCAAGTCAATCTTATACCATTACCTCTATTGGAAAGAAAATATGTTGCTAGATCTCTCACATAGGCACATAGAAATATTCACATGAAACACACACTCCATCAATCACTCACAAAACAAATGATATACTCTCACCTACAATAACGATAATCCTACATATTTACACATGATTAGAACTCACATCTCTCTCATTTTCCCAGGCCCTACCGAGAGGGAGTCAACCCCAGTCTCACTCTGATACAAGATAAAATATGAGAGATGAGACATTATTACACACACAAACAAAAGTCTAGTAAATAATTGAATTCTTTACGATAGATTGTGACTCTATTATATAGAGTTTACAAGTTGTTGATAGATCTAACTTTTTTCTAATATCTCAACTACACATCAAACTAGGAGACTAAATTGGGGAAGATATATCACCCCCAACTAGATATACAACAACCTCCTAAATAATAGAATCAAACAACTTACTTAGAGGTAAATTCTACGTTACAATAAATGCTAGAATAACACACCACAATCTTAATAGTATGATGAATAATGCCACATTAAGCACAAGACAAGTAGGAGTTAATTACTCCAACACCCTCCCTTAACAAGTACTTGTCTTGATCTCTGTCAGGTATGGTCTTCATAAACATCCCTTACCCACTTCAAAATCTTCCAAGCTACTAACTCCATCAAGTTGTCTCTTAACGCTTGTAAAGGTGTAGCTCCTCAGTTCAATTCCCAAGTTCTCTACCTGAATTCTCAAATCACGAATCTTCTGAAGTCAATTACATGACAACAACTCACACACCTATCGCGTAACCTCATTAGCATACCACTCACATGTCTTCAACAACTAATGGGGGATCATTCCCTAGATCCATAACTCTCAAACTAACTAGACAACCATCCATACTGAGATTTTACATGCACTTGGTCCCTTCTAGCTTTGGAAATACAATTGCTTCTGATGAAGAATTCAATTCAAATTTGAATACAAACACTGAACAAATCTCCATCCTATGGGCATACTTCCATGTACTGAGACACCTAGGTACCCAACCATGGTGCTCGCCAGTTCTCTAAGAAAATAGTCTAGATATAGAATGTATCCAAGTCAATCCTATACCATGACCTCTAATCAAAATAAAATATGTGGGTAGATCATATAACATATGTTATATGTACTACATATATCTTTCACACAGACACATAGAAATATTCACATGAAACACACACGCCATCAATCACTCACAAAACAAATAATATACTCTCACTTACAATAACAATAATCCTACATATTTACACAGGATTAGAACTCACATCTCTCTCATTTTCATGAGCCCTCTTGAGAGGGAGTCAAGCCCACTGTCGCTATGATACCAAGACACGCATATGCATTAATTGATTCTATGGACATATTGCATGACAGATAATGATATGCATTAATCGACTCTATGCACATATATGTATGCATTAACATATTTAAGAAAATTAAATTGTATTAATATATTTAAATATTTAAGAAAATTAAATTGTATTAATATATTTAAATATAAATTATATTTGATGATTAATTATAAATGTAAACACCCAAAGGTGAAAATCGCTACTCAATCAACTCGAAATATATTACATCCAATATACCGTTGTTCGTTTAATTCTCTCATACTCTATGTAAGGCCCATTTGAAAATGATTTTGAATATAACTTCTAAAATCATTTTCAATGAAATGCATGTTTCAATTATTAGATCTAACAATTTTGAATACAACTTTTAAAATCATCTGAAATATACTACATGGAATGTACCGTTGTTCGTCTAATTCTCTCATACTCTATGTAAGGCCCATTTGAAATTGATCTTGAATATAACTTTTGAAATCATTTTCAAAGTGATTTCCAGTGAAATGCATGTTTCAATTATTAGATCTAACAATTTTGAATATAACTTTTAAAATAATTTTCAAAATAATTTTTAATGAAATGGATGTTTCAATTATTAAACCAAAAATTTGGAACTAAAATAAATATTATGATTTTCCTTTTATTTGTATTTTTATGGGATGAAATAATTGTTTTTATGATTGAGTAGTAATTTTAATTTGTTCTTTTCATTTTATAGAATTCAAAAATATGAATAAAATCAAGAGTAGAGAAAGAGAAAATATGAAAGATGAGACAATATTGCACACACAAACAAAACTATATTGAATAATTGAATTTTTTACAATAAATTGTGACTTCATTATATAGAGTTCACAAGTTATTATCAAATCTAACTTATTACCAATACAAAAGAAGAGGTAGGAATATAGAAGAAGAGGTTGAGAGTATATCTCAACTACACATCAAATTGGGACACTAAATTGGAGAAGATCTACAACAACCTCCTAAAAATAATAGATTGAAACAACTTAAGTACAGATAAACTCTACATTACAATAAACATTACAATAACACACCACAATCTTAATAGTATGATGATTAATACCTCATTAAGCACAAGATAAGTATAAGTTAATTACTCCAACACCCTCCCTTAACAAGTACTTGTCTTGATCTATATCAAGTATGGTCTTCATCAACATCCCTTAACCACTTCAAAATCTTCTAGGATACTAGCTCCATCAAGTTGTCTTTTAACCCTTTTAAAGGTGTAGCTCCTAAGTTGAATTCTCGAGTTCCCTCCCTGAACTCTCAGATCACGAATCTTCTAAAGTCAATTACAACACAAAAAATCACACACCTATCATGTAACCTCATTATCATACCACTCACATGTCTTCAACAACTAATGAGGGATCATTCCCTAGATCCATAACTCTCAAACTAGCTAGACAACCATCCATACTGAGAATTTACCTACACTTGGTCCCTTCTAGCTTTGAAAATACAATTGTTTCAAATGAATAATTCAATTCAAATTTCACTACAAACATTGAACAACTAGCCATCCTATGAACATACTACAATGTACCGAGACACCTAGGTACGCAACCATGGTGGTCGCCAGTTTTCTAGGAAAACAGTCTAGATATAGAATGTATCCAAGTCAATCTTATACCATGAACTCTAATGGAAAGAAAATATGTGGGTAGATCTCTCACACAAGCACATAGAAATATTCACATGAAACACACACTCCATCAATCATTCACAAAACAAATAATATACTCTCGCCTAAAATAACAATAATCCTACATATTTACACAGTATTGGAACTCACATCTCTCTCATTTTCTCAGGCCCTCTGAAGAGGGAGTCAAGCCCAGTCTCGCTCTGATACAAAGATAAAATATGAGATATACATTATTACACACAAAAACAGAAGTCTAGTAAATAATTAAATTCTTTACAATAGATTGTGACTCCATTATATAGAGTTTACAAGTTGTTGGCAGATCTAACGTTTTCCCAATATATCAACTACACATCAAACTATGAGAATAAATTGGAGAATATTTCTCACCACAAACTAGATATAAAACAACCTTCTAAATAATAGAATCAAACAACTTACTTAGAGATAAACTCTACCTTACAATAAATGTTAGAATAACACACCACAGTTTTAATAGTATGATGAATAATGCCACATTAAGCACAACACAAGTAGGAGTTAATTACTCCAACCTATGGTAATTTAGTTGGAAAACAAAGACTAGTTTTAATTTTTAATTTAGACTACCATAAATAGCCCATATGTTAAGAACATACATCGAGGCTATTGGAGTAAGAGAAAGAGTAGAAGGAAATAGAAGAGACGAAATGAAGGAAGAAGAAGGCAAAGTCATTGTTACTTCACTAAGAGGAGTATCAATATTGATAATTTTGATACCCAAGAATCATATCAGAGGAAATATTTCGATATTGAGGATGGTGAATCAATATAGTAACCTAAGTTTAGTCGTGTTGCATGGAATGGGTAGATATGACGCATAAAAAAGTTGGTTAACGTGCGAAGTGATATGGTTTGTGAAGAGGATCACAGACAAGCCACCGAAGATTGCATGGTTGGAGATCTCCCTTAGGGATAGATCCCTCACATGGTATATGAATTATAAGGCCATTGCTCAAACATGAAACACAATTTCCCTGCCAAAGATCAAGAGAGATATACATAAGGGGTCTCAAAAGCCCAAGTCATAATTTCACAGTGTTATGGAAATCAAGGAGATTAAGGAGAAATAAGGAGAGACCATGTAGGATTATGACAAAAGGTTCAATATTTTTTTGGATAAGATGAAATTCTAGAATCAAGACATGTAACATAGAGAATGGTTTATTGCAAGGATATTCCCCCATATCTGAGTCTTGCTCACCCGAAAGAAGGTGAAATATCAAGCAAAAGTGGTGGAAATTGCAATGCACTTGGAGGATACATTGGGAGGAGGAGAGACATATACAAGATGCAATTACAAGATATGACGAAGGAAAAAGTCATTCATGAGCACATATGGTGTACCGTGTGTTAGTATGAGGGGAATTGCAGAGATGAGTGCCCTATACTTTATGTGGTGATAGGAACACCGTGTCCATTTCTACTTGGGCCTCAAATGGAAGGGTGCAAGATTTGTAGATAGTGGGACCATGTACCACTTCGCTGCCCCACATTGGAGAAATATCAGAGGATGCATCATACCTCGTTATATGAATTTTGTAAGTCTATGACACATTATGTCAACAACTTTCAGTCACTCCAATTGATGCAAGATCCTACTCATGATGTATTATGAGTACAACAAAAACATAAGGGTGGTTATCCTGACGGTTTTGAGAGAGTTGGCTATCATGGAGGTTTGAGAGGCCACTATTGAAGGAGTCACAAGTGACAATATGGAGGAGGGGGAGGTAGGCCCCCAACTTTCTTTAACTATGGATATATTGATCAGGTGTCAAGGTTTTGTACCAAACCGCACACTCTTTGTGGGAACTATTACATCCCTGATCATGTCATAGAGGATTGTCATGACTTGATGAAAAAGTGGGAAAATAAGAAGACACATTGGAATATGGTGAATGTGGATCTGCATAGAAATAAGAAGAAGGATGAGGAGGTTGGTGTCCAGGTCATAACCCAAGGAGGAGAGAAGACATGAATAGAATTTGATTATGGTGAAAGATCAGGTCAAAGGAGAGAGGGGAATATTAGAAGGTCTGCACAACCTCCTCCTAAATTCAATGATACTAACCATAAGCAGTTTCTATGTGATGTGTAGTGGTCCATAAAATAAGAAAGAGCAAAAGAGAAGTTGCAACATGCAACAAAAAGGTCACTGGAGGCGGCCTAGATTCATGAAGAAGTCCAATGAGTGACAAAAAGTTCATTGGAATAGGCTCATGCTCGTGAAGAATTACATCATACGATGTAGAGGTCAGTGGAGGAAGATCATGTGCATGAAGAAATATAGCGCCCAATGCAGAGGTCATTTGAGTGTGATTCGATACAAGAAGATCTGCAACATGTCGAGTAAAGAGATATTGGGGAACATCACCTTGAGTATTTGAATCACACGACACATGAAGAAGCACTACATTACTTGGGTCATGAGATATAAACTGAAGATCAAGTAAGTACCTTATTACGTTGCTGTTTGAGATTGCTAAATGATCTTGATGCTATGAGAAAGTTGACACAAATTTTAGCTACCTGCATGGGGGGAAAAGGGATGGAGAAAAATATATCATCCCCCCTACCAGAATGAGATATGTGTCAAGTAAGTAAGTAGAAGCACATAGGTAGAGATTCAAAATGACAATTGAACTTGGGAGTTATGAAATCGATGGGGTCATGCTGGATCTAGATTTCGATGTGGACATAAAGTTGAAGAATTCCTAGGATATTTTGAGTAAACCAAGTTTGGTTTGGTCACACATCAAGCTATGGTTGGAAAATGAATACAATATCTATCTTATAGGTCGAATGGAGAAATTTGAGGTGAATATAGATGGGATGAAGATGAAGGATGAATTTGAAGTTATATAGATTATGGATGTCTTTGATCCCTATCCTGCACTACTTGGAATTTATTGGGAATTGAACGACAATGCAATGTTGAATTTGTATAAGAGGTAGAGGTTGTTTGAGATGGACAATATGTGCATGATCACACCTTTGGATCCTAATGAAGAGGATAGGTACAATGATTCAATGGATAAGGATGCACAAAGCTCTATTATTGAGAACATCTATAATATTATCTGGAGAAGAGGGCATTATATGAATCCCACCATGGATGGATAATTGAGTTGGAGTGAGAAATCCTATGTTGTCAATTCAAAAGATTTCATGGAGAGGTGGTAGCAGAAACTGTATGAAGTATTGACAAGGAGAGGCACATGAATTACCAATGAGGTGCACAAGGAATAATTTGGATCCTATCAGTTTGATGGGTCATATCCGGTGGATGCATTTATAGCATGGATGTAGAACACTCTCAAACACCATCGGGTTCATTCTCTTGATACATTTGTCATAAGAGTATCTGGGTGGTGGTGGGAAGCACATTGAGACCCTTTACATGAATGGGAAGCAATGGAATAATCCATGCTTGAAGTATTTGGACCAAATGTAGATATTCGTTGGTACATGTGTTCTTGTCAATGGTGGTGGATATCCAAGTAGTAGCACAGGATGTGAAATCTATACCTAAAGGCCCCGTGCACATTGTCCTGAAAAAAATTTGTCCCCCCCAATTCCTCAGTTTTCTACAGGGAATGTAAAGGAGTCGTGTGTGTGAAGAATGGGTCTCACTACACCATATGTGGCAGAAGAACAAAGCTTTTCTCTTTTAATGCCACTTAACCCCTTTGAGAAAACAGATGAATCCCAAAAGAATTAAGGAGTAGGGAGTAGTCAGTGGATACCATTTGATCCAAAAATGCCAAGTCCGATATCTCAATGGACAAAACTAACTGGATGGATACAATTGAAGAGGTGCAATGGCCCACCAAGGGTCACTTTGATTAATTAACCAAGCATTAACTCTTGCAGGGGTGTGAAGGAAGCATGCACGACAACCTTGGAGAGTAATCCTTGCACATGCATAGAGACATCACTATCACAATTAAATTAATGAGACATGAGAATACAAGGAAGAGAGTATTTTCATGCATTAAAAATGTGACTTTTTTGTTATACGGTACCTAAGGGACAAGATAGTGAAGTGGTAATTAGTAGTAAATGTTAAAATCCCACCTAAATATTATGCACGTTTGGCAATAAAAGTAGATAGTCGTGAACCATAAATTCAAAAGGGTTGATATGTCTTGAAAATATAGAACGTTGATCGGGATGTATCATGAAACTCACGATCATTTATGTTCGGCGGGAGGGTTGGAAGGGTATAAGGATGGATGTTCCTAAAGATATTGATGAATAGTGTACTACACTCCGAGTACTAAATGACCTCATGCATGCCTCCTGTTATCACTCCAAGAAACCCTTTGTGGTTGCAGACCAAAGGTGCTTGGTAACTTAAGAAATGAATGTTTTTTGTATTTTGTAAATGTGGATCAATGGGACAACTCAATACAGCTTATAGCATTCAAACATGAAAATGATAAACAAATAGACAATGCTCTCAAAGATTGATTAATCAGCAGGTAGCTTTAAAGTGAGTGGAGAACAAATTGTAACTAAACCAGTGCAAAGCAGGGTCTAAGAGACAATCAAGAGACTTATTATCAGGCTATGAGCTAAACAATGGGATAACAGCCATTCAAATATTGACAACACAGATAATAATGCAGAAGAAAGATGGAAAGCTGACAATCAAAATTGAAAGGAACCTGTGATCTGTATTAACATAGAAAGTCTGAGTACAAAAAGAGTATTTCTCTATTCAGAATCGAACCCTAGGTTCATGTCCTGTTCTGATATTTATAAGATT
>JASDQU011310234.1:0-10580 GCA_032191745.1 Picea mariana
TACGAACCCTGGTTGACAATTTAATGTCGAAATCAATATCATATAATTAGCTTGACATTTTGGTGCCATTCCCGGGGAGATGTTAAAAGGGTTATAGTTTAGGAATTTTTATTTCTAGTTGTTTGAAATTTGTTTTGTGAATAGCTTGGGGGAGGATAGTGCTGTAAGATGAAAGGTAAGAACCTAGGCTTCCACTTTAGTGGGTCTATATATAAAGCCAAGCATGTTTTGTTTTTCAAATTAGTAATTATTTTTCTTGCAAGTTTGTTTTTCGTATGCTTTTGCATTTTATATTTTTGTAGTGTAGAGTTTGGATTGCAAATTAGCTTTTATTTTGTACTAGTTTACTTTGATTTTGTAGGTTTATTCATCTTTAGTTTTGTACTTGTTTTTCACTAGTTTTGTACTAGTTTGTTTTATACTCGTTTTTCATTTCGTTTTCTAGAATTTGATTTTGATTTTTGTAAATGATTTTAGAATGAATGTAAGCTTTGAACATCTCACTCAAATCCTAGCAAAAGCCGGGATCTCATCTTCTCAAGAAGATGAGATCTTGACAGCAATCAAAGATTTAAATTCTCCTCCTGAAGAGAAAGACGAATTGACATTTGAAGAATCATGCACATCCGACGGGGAAGAACTATTCGAGCAAGAGAACGAAGAAGAGGTATCAAGTGAGCTGAATGAGGATGTAAATCATGCATACGAAAGTCTCATTGAACCTTATTTTCAAGTAAGTACTAGTTTAATTCAAAGTTTTCATTTTTTTTTTAATTATTAAATCGCTTTCTCTACATAGGTTAATTTTGCATATTTCTATACATTCTAGATTTCATATTTCAAGATTAAATGTGAATTTTTGTTTACTTTTATTACATAGTTGGTTGCATTGGAAATTCCATTTCATTTAGATAATTTCTAGTTTCTAATTAAATTAGGGTAGGTAGGTTTTCAAATTTAAGTAGGATTCTTTAAAGCTATTTTCAAATAATGAAAATTAAAAAACTCTATAAATAAATAAATTTAGTTAAAAAGAGAAGAAAAACAACTTTCATTCATTTTTTAAGTTTTTTAACTCTAGTTTGATTTTTTCTAAAATTTTAGGAATCAATTAAAAAAAATCTTTCTTTTCAATTAGTGTTCCACTTAAACTCACTTTAATTTTATTTTTTTTAGAAACTTTAGAAACACTTTTCCACCCTTTAATCAAAACTTGCAAAAACCAATTTAAACAACAAATAAATTAAAAATAAAACCACAAATAGAAAAAATCTGAAACCTAATTTCGTGTACATCCTGTTATTTCCATTTTATTTTCATGTACATTCCATCTCCTCTGGGCTTCCAGTTTTTCCACTATAAAACCTGCAAACATAAAAAAACACACATAAAAATATATAAAAAAAAAACAAAACAAAACAAAACACAAAAACACAAGAAAAGGCAACACTAATTAGGTGCACATGTATTTTCCAATTCCAGTTGCACGTTCATTCTTCGACCTACACATCAAAACAAAACCTCACATTGAAAAATCAATTTAAAACCAACAAAAAATGAAATGACATAATAAAAATAAAAATAAAAATCTTTTCTGTCCATTCCATTTTCTTTGAACACATAATCTTTATGCATCAAACTGAAGCATGATAGGAAGATGCCATGATTTTTCTGAAGACAAGAAACAGAGCCAGGAGAAGGGAATGATTTTTAACTCCACGATAGTTGTGCAGTAGAAGGAGATGATAGACCTTTTTAAGGCGGTTTTGATTGTGAAAATACCCAACAATATATTCTCCAAGTTAGAATCACTAACCAAATCTCATTATTTCTAGACCACCCCAGTGATCCTACGAAGAGCCTGAATAAATGCGCAGTAGTTGCGAGGTTGTGTATATATTAGCTGAATGATGGAGATTACTCACCCTCCTCGTGGCGGTTTTGGATTCTTCTAATCTTCAAGAGATATTTATTTCTACCTAGCCATATCACCACCATCCACCGCCATCTATATAACTGATTGTCGATCGGTGGATACCTCTAAACTACTATCTCATCACCGCCCTACACTGTCGCATCAAGGCCTCGAGATAATCTTTTTCTTGAGAAAAACATCTTCTCCTAGTGTCAAATCAATACCAAGAAATTAAGTGCGTGCACTAAAAAAAGGTAACCACCATAGGCGTCACTGGAAACAGCTGCCCGATTGCCCAAAAGTCAAGAATAGAATTGAATATTGATAGATTTATATGGCATTATTACCTCTAACAAATTTATCTTACGCAGCCCAAACCAACACCAGCAAGTCGTTATGCATGCTATTTAGAAGGTGTGCGTTTACTTGACACGATGGATCCAACATGCACTACGATGGAAACTTAGAAGAAGGCTCTTCGCTTCTTGTGTGCAGGAAGGTGAATGCTCTTGTACTACTTGGATCAATGGCTTGGTGGGATTGTTGGTACAACTAGATGGTTTCGCTAACAATAAGCAAACTATCAGTGCTGCATACAGACTTTGATAAAATCATTGCCATGTGCAAAAATTGGCGGGATGAGCATAAAGAATTTTCATCTCATAAAATGGACATAGTTGTCACTATCCAAACTCTAGAAACTACATACAAGTCATCTGTTGTTGCTGCTGCTCTAGAAGCTATGCTTGCTAAGCTTGCAGATAAGCTTGGCCCAATGGTTAAGAGAAGTGGGCATGCAAATGCCTATGAACGTGTTTTACTCCTAACCCAAAGGTCATTTTTGAACATGTAGAGAGATTTTGGATGCCTTTGGCTCAGACTACTCTTCTATATGATACTTATGATCTGTATTGGGACAATTTTTTCACATTTAGACCATACATTGTATTCAGTAAGGGTAGATTTGCTGCCATTTTCATTTTAGTCGCCTTAATGTCTTTTATGAGTATTGGGGGTTTTCATTCTCATATCAAGGAAATTAAAATCTATAAACATGAAAAGTTGTTGGGCACTCTGGAGCATGTTGTCGAGCTCGAGGGGCATTGTTAGTATGATGAGGATCCTTAGATAGATTCATGCATGCACCTATGATATTGAATGCACTGGCTAATGGTGAATGATTGGATTTGGTGGCTTTTAGGTAATTGTGTTATTAAAGAAAAGGTACTTAAAAAAAACATTTATTTGTTTCTTTTGTTTAAGGAAGTTTTATTAATAATAATAACTTTTTTTTTTTTTGTAAATAAATTAAACTTGGAAATTCAAAAACAATAAAACATTTTATTTTTTTTTATAAAAAAAAAAATAATTAAAAATAAAATTAAAATTAAAAATTAGGTAAATAAATGAAAACATATAAAAATTAAAAATTGTTGCCAATAAACTTTGAAATCTTCTCAAAACCAAATATTTAATGCTTTAAAACATGATTTACACTAAATTGTTTGTGCAAGTCAGTCAAAAACAAGTTTTGACCAAAAGTGCTTAAAATGCGTTACTATTCTCAGGTAAAAATGCATTTCACTTTGTTTTGCATTTGATTTGTTTAAATATGTGTTTTTCTGCAAGTTATATTTTTCAATACTCTCAAAAGTTTGTTGCAGAAAAAAAAAACTAACACATTACAGTTTCAAGACGATCATATTGCGTGCATAAGTGATTTCCGAAATCACATAAATTTTCGAGAAGAGAACATAAATTTGTCAAAGCTCCTCAGTTAAAATTATGTTGAAGCCCATTTTTCCACTTTCTATATAGTCGGCTTAACACTTTTTTATCCATCACCACTACCTTATGCCATTCTGCATGCTTACTTTTCTGAGTCACATATATTTTGCCTGAGCCACACTTATCTTTTGCCTCATATCGAGTCTTCTTTTAGCCATTTTTTAGACTCTTAAAAAGTGAAAAAGCAACGAGCATAAACTAACTAGGGATCGAAAAATCCACTAGTGAGTATTTACTATTCCACCAAATTATATCTTGCAAATCTTTTTGTTTGGCACTCACGTTGAATAATGTGGAATACATTAAGGTCCACCTTTCAACAAGTTCCTTTCCATTGACTTCAACACCTTATCTGGAATAGGGACTAGAGAATATTTCAGTACCTTGAGGCTTGCATGCCTTAATGGCAAGCTCTCTCGCCACTAGCATGAGGATTCATTAATGCCTCTTGACTAGTGGACTCTATATATGTTTGACTTCAACACCTTTATTCATATGGACTAGAGTGTACTGTACATACCTTGATACCCATTGACATCAATGGTGGGTTTTCTCGCATTGGTTAACGACATTCATTAATGGTCGGTAATCCAATGATTTCTTATTGTGTTCGAATTCAACAAAATATATTCACATAATTAAGAATTGTACCGTAGAGTGGGTTTGTAGCAGTTATAGATGATATGTTTTTTTTGGTTCTTTATTCTAATAAAAGGAAGACCGATTTAGAGATAGCCAACAATTTGTTTTCTTCAAAAATAGGGAATTCATTTGTATCTCAGCAAGGCTTTTTGCACTTTCCCAACTGCAGTAGTTTCCAGTACAGAGCTTGAAGCTCGATAGTTGACTTGTTTACACTTTGTTCAAGATGTCTTCGCTGCAGTTACTTTCAATTCAGTTTCAGATCAGATTTTTGTTTATTTTCTTTCTGTACCTATTCAGTACCAGTTTCGTACCTGTTCAGTATCGGTTTCGTACCTATTCAGTATTGGTTCAGTACCAGTTTTGCACCTGTTATGTACCAGAATGCAACATTTTTTCAGCCATATCACATTTCTTCTTTCACTTCATAGCCTTCTTCAACAGCAGCAACTGCCTTCCTATTTGCATTGTTCATCGGTCTTGGGGTAAGTGAAGGTATATTCTTTTCTAAAATTTAATCTTGTAATTCCTTAAGTGCTAAAAATAGATAAATTTGGAAAATTCCCCTACCATAGTCTTCTCATTNATAATCATCATTCCATTTACCTTTAACCAACATGTCTTTCCCAAACTATGTTTCATTGCATTTTGATTCAAAAACATTTCTATCTATCTTGGCATGATTCATAACATAAAAAATGGGCCTTCTACGATATTGATGACTTATCCTTTCCAGTACATACATGTTTCCAATAATATGATTTGCAGCAAGAAAGCAAGTGGGATGAATAAATGTTGTTCACACAAGAACCAACATTTATCATATTAATGGTTGTCACACAAGAGCCGACCATAAATATAAGTTGCCACTCATGTATCATTCATCATGAAATGATTTCTTGTTACACAACATCATCATGAAAAGCCATAGCTAATATGCCAAAAGGCTAAAGAGAATCAATGCATAGTTTCATGAGGACACACAACAACTTCAGTTGGGGGGAATGTTGGGTCGCATAAATACCACATTTTCATATACTATTTATCACCATGATTCATACCATATCCTTTCATAAAACCCTTAATCTCCACCACTTTCATATACATATGGGTTCATATTCTATTTTTCCAAATTATTTATCTTTGAGTATTTCTAAGAGAATTCTTGATTAAAATTTAGAAATTATATATATATTTCATATTTATCCTAAATATTTGTGTGAGCTTTGTGATATAGGAATATTTCAAACAAAGGAGGATTCAAGAAGCTTCTCAAATGTTCTCCACATTTTAAATATTTGAAAAGATAATTTAAAGATAATATTATGGAGAGAATATATTATCCAAGATATTTCTGGAGGGTTTAAAGGGATAGTTGGAGGAAAAAGTGGATCTATAATTATGAGTGGTTTATCCTCATTCATGTATAAATAAGAGGGTCCTCTCCTCATTTGGGAGGAGGCCTCTCTCTAGAAACAGAGAAATAATGAAATAGTTTGTCATTTTGAGAGTCATATATGGATCTCATCATTTTGTAATTGGATTGATACTTTTGGAATAAAGAGTTAGATTTCTTCATGTCTTGATTTGTTAATTTAGTTTCTCATGTGAGCTCACATGATTTTCATTTTGCCTTTTGTTATTTGTAATTTTCAATGCTTTTATTAGACTTGATTTATGCAATTCCATGTTTTCATAGATTAATTTTAGCTTGCATATTTTCGTAGTTAGATTCAATTTCAATTGTTTTTATAAGATAGATTCAATTTCAGTTTATTTCATAGTTAGAGATAGTTTCAGTTGCAAGGTTTATTAGATTAATTTCCTTTGATGCAATTTCATACTTTTTAGATTTTAGATTTAGTTTTAGTCAAAGTGTTTCCTAACCCCAGGTTGACAATTTAATGTCGAAATCAATATCATATAATTAGCTCGACATTTTGGCGTCGTTGTTGGGGAGGTGTTAAAAATGTTATAGTTTATGAATTTTTATTTCTAGTTGTTTGAAATTTGTTTTGTGAATAGCTCAGGGGAGGACAGTGCTGTAAGATGAAAGGTAAGAACCTGCACTTCCACTTTAGTGGTTCTATATCCAAAGCCAAGCATGTTTTATTTTTCAAATTAGTAATTATTTTTCTTGCAAGTTTGTTTTTAGTATGCTTTTGCATTTTATATTTTTGTAGTGTAGAGTTTGGATTGCGAATTAGTTTTTCTTTTGTACTAGTTTACTTTGATTTTGTAGGTTTGTTCATCTTTAGTTTTGTACTTGTTTTTCACTAGTTTTGTACTAGTTTGTTTTATACTCGTTTTTTATTTTGTTTTCTAGAATTTGTTTTTGATTTTTGTAAAATGATTTTAGAATGAATGTAAGCTTTGAACATCTCACTCAAATCCTAGCAAAAGCCAGGATCTCATCTTCTCAAGAAGATGAGATCTTGACAGCAATCAAAGATTTAAATTCTCCTCTTGAAGAGAAAGACGAATTGACATTTGAAGAATCATGCACATCCGATCGGGAAGAACTATTCGAGAAAGAGAATGAAGAAGAGGTATCAAGTGAGCTAAATGAGGATGTAAATCACGCATATGAAAGCCTCATTGAACATTATTTTCAAGTAAGTACTAGTTTAATTCAAATTTATTATTATTATTATTATTATTATTAAATCGCTTTCTCTACATAGGTCAATTTTGCATATTTCTATACATTCTAGATTTCATATTTCAAGATTAAATGTGAATTTTTGTTTACTTTTATTACATAGTTGGTTACATTGGAAATTCCATTTCATTTAGATAATTTATAGTTTCTAATTAAATTAGGATAGGTAGGTTTTCAAATTTAAGTAGGATTCTTTAAAGCTATTTTCAAATAATGAAAATTAAAAAACTCTATAAATAAATAAATTTAGTTAAAAAGAGAAAAAAAAAACAACTTTCCTTCATTTTTTAAGTTTTTTAACTCTAGTTTGATTTTTTCTAAAATTTTAGGAATCAATTAAAAAAAATCTTTCTTTTCAATTAGTGTTCCACTTAAACTCACTTTAATTTTAATTTTTTTAGAAAATTTAGAAATACTTTTTCACCCTTTAATCAAAATCTGCAAAAACCAATTTAAACAACAAATAAATTAAAAATAAAACCACAAATAGAAAAAATTTGAAACCTAGTTTCGTGTACATCCCATTATTTCCATTTTATTTTTGTGTACATTCCATCTTCTCCGGGCTTCCAGTTTTTCCACTATAAAACCTGCAAACATAAAAATATAAAATATAAAATAAAAATAAAAAAAACAAAACACAAAAACACAAAAAAAGGCAACACTAATTAGGTGCACATGTATTTTCCAATTCCGGTTGCATGTTCATTCTTCGACCTGCACATCAAAACAAAACCTCACATCGAAAAATCAATTTAAAACCAACAAAAAATGAAATAACATAATAAAAATAAAAATAAAAATATTTTCTGTCCATTCCATTTTCTTTGCACACATAATCTTTCTGCATCAAATTGAAGCATGATAGGAAGATGCCATGATTTTTCTGAAGACAAGAAACAGAGCCAGGAGAAGGGAATGATTTTTAACTCCACGGTAGTTGCGTAGTCGAAGGAGATGATAGACCTTTTTAGGGAGGTTTTGATTGTAAAAATACCCAACAATAGATTCTCCAAGTTAGAATCATTAACCAAATCTCATTATCTCTAGACCACCCCAGTGATCCTACGAATGGCCTGAAGAAACGCACAGTAGTTGCAAGGTTTTGTATATCTTAGCTGAATGACGAAGATTACTCACCCTCCTCGTGGCGGTTTTGGATGCTTCTAATCTTCAAGAGAGATTTACTTCTACCTAGCGATATCACTGCCATCCACCGCCATCTATATAACTGATTGTCGATCAGTGGACACCTCTAAACTGCTATCTCATCATCGCCCTACACTGTTGCATCAAGGCCTCGAGATAATCTTTTTCTTGAGAAAAATATCTTCTCCTAGTGTCAAATCGATACCAAGAAATTAAGTTCGCACACTAAGAGAAAGGTAACCACCATAGGCATCACTGGAAACAGCTGCCCGATTGCCCGAAAGTCAGGGATAGACTTGAATATTGATAGATTTATATGGAATTATTACCTCTAACAAATTTATCTTACACAGCCCAAACCAACACCAACAAGTTGTTGTGCATGCTGTTTAGAAGGTGTGCGTTTACTTGACACGATCGATCCAACACGCACTACGATAGAAACTTAGAAGAAGGCTCTTTGCTTCTTGTGTGCAGGAAGGTGAATGCTCTTGTACTACTTGGATCAATGGATTGGTGGGATTGTTGGTACAACTAGATGGTATCGCTAACAATAAGAAAATTGTCAGTGTTGCATACAGATTTTGATAGAATCATTGCCATGTGCAAAAATTGGCAGGATGAGCATAAAGAATTTTCATCTCATAAAATTGACACAACTGTAACTATCCAAACTCTAGAAACTACATACAATTCATCTGTTGATAGTGCTGTTGTAGAAGATATGCTTGCTAAGCTTGCAGATAAGCCTGGCTCAATGGTTAAGAGCAATGAGCATGCAAATGCCTATGAACGTGTTTTACTCCTGACCCGGAGGTCATTTTTGAACATGTAGAGAGATTTTGGATGCCTTTGGCTCAGACTACTCTTCTATATGCTACTTATGATATGCACTGGGACAATTTTTTCACATTTAGACCATACTTTGTACTCAATAAGGGTAGATTTGTTTCCATTTTCATTTTAGTCGCTTTAATGTCTTTTATGAGTATTGGGGGTTTTCATTCTCATATCAAGGAAATTAAAATCTATAAACACAAAAAGCTGTTGGGCACTCTAGAGCATGTTGCCGAGCTCGAGAGGCTTCAATAGTATGATGAGGATCCTTAGATAGATTCATGCATGCACCTATTATATTGAATGTACTGGCTAATGGCGAATGATTGGATTTGGTGGCTTTTAGGTAATTGTGTTATTAAAGAAAAGGTACTTAAAAAAAACATTTATTTGTTTATTTTGTTTAGAGAAGTTTTATTAAAATAATAAAAAAAAAAACAGACTTTTATTTTGTAAATAAATTAAACTTGGAAATTCAAAAACAATAAAACATTTTCTTTTTTTTTATAAAAAAAATTTTAATTAAAAATAAAAATAAAAATTAGGTAAATAAATGAAAACACATAAAAATTAAAATTTGTTGCCAATAAACTTTGAAATCTTCTTAAAACCAAATATTTAATGCTTTAAAACATGATTTACACTAACTTGTTTGTGCAAGTCATTCAAAAACAAGTTTTGAACAAAAGTGCTTAAGATGTGTTACAATTCTTAGGTAAAAATGCATTTCACTTTGTTTTGCATTTGATTTGTTTAAATATGTGCTTTTCTGCAAGTTATATTTTTCAATACTCTCACAAGTTTGTTGCAGAAAAAAAAAACTAACACTTTATAGTTTCAAGACGATCATATTGCGTGCAGAAGTGATTTCTGAAATCACATAAATTTTCGAGAAGATAACATAAAATTTTCAAAGCTCCTTAGTTAAAATCATGTTGAAGCCCATTTTGCCACTTTCTATATAGTCGGCTTAACACTTTTTTATCCATCACCACTACCTTATGCCATTCTGCATGCTTACTTTTCTGAGTCACATATATTTTGCTTGAGTCACACTTATCTTTTGCCTCATATCGAGTCTTCTTTTAGCCATTTTTCAGACTCTTAAAAAGTGAAAAAGCAACGAGCATAAACTAACTAGGGCTCGAAAATCCCACTAGTGAGTATTTACTATTCCACCAAATTATACCCTGCAAATCTTTTTGTTTTGCACTCACGTTGAATGATGTGGAATACATTAAGGTCCACCTTTCAACAAGTTCCTTTCCATTGACTTCAACACCTTATCTGGAATAGGGACTAGAGAATATTTCAGTACCTTGAGGCTTGCATGCCTTAATGGCAAGCTCTCTCGCCACTAGCATGAGGATTCATTAATGCCTCTTGACTAGTGGACTTTATATATGTTCAACTTTGTTAAGGTCCTAACCCGCACATAGGTAGATCAATGTATTCGGATGTAATAAAGGTCAATATTAATAAGACCTTTCAATAAAATAGAATAAGGCAGATGTAAGAAGACCTAATAGAAGCTTCCGCTTCTAGAAGGATCTTCCTCTAGATGCTTCTTTTTAGTATAAATAGGAG
>JASDQU011310234.1:10630-21417 GCA_032191745.1 Picea mariana
TGTAAGAAGACCTAATAGAAGCTTCCGCTTCTAGAAGGATCTTCCTCTAGATGCTTCTTTTTAGTATAAATAGGAGTCGAGGGTATGATAACCCTAGCTTGGATATTATTGTAACAGAGCACTGCTCGATTGGAGGTTGCCCCCTCGAAGAGGCCTGTGAACATTGCTATCTAAATCAAGTGCTATTTCTGTTCAAGTGCTATTTCTGTTGCTATTTCGTATATCATTTTTGTGTATTGTGAAGATTATGCTGGATATTTTACTGTTATTCTGTTATTTCTAGCATTTCGTTTATGTTCTGCATATTTTATATATCTGGTATCTTGCAAACTTCAACACCTTTATTCATATGGACTAGAGTGTACTGTAGGTACCTTGATACCCATTGACATCAATGGTGGGTTTTCTCATGTTGGTTAACGGAATTCATTAATGGCCGGTAATCCAACGATTTCTTATTGTGTTCGACTTCAACAAAATCTATTCACACAATTAAGAATTGTACCATAGAGTGGGTTTGTAGCAGTTGTAGATGATATGCTTTTTTTGGTTCTTTTTGCTAATAAAAGGAAGACCGATTCAGAGATAGTCAGCAGTTTGTTTGCTTCAAAAACAAGGAATTCATTTGTATCTCAGCAAGGCTATTTGCACTTTCCCAGCTACAGTAGTTTCCAGTACAGAGCTTGAAGCTCGACAGTTGACTTGTTTACACTTTGTTCGAGATGTCTTCGCTGCAGTTACTTTCAGTTCAGTTTCAGTTCAGATTTCTGTTTATTTTCTTTCTGTACCTATTTAGTACTAGTTTTGTACCTGTTCCAGTACTGGTTTCGTACCTATTCAGTACTAGTTCAATACCAGTTTTGCACTTGTTCCGTACCTGTTCTATACCAGAATGCAACATTTTTTCATCCATATCACATTTCTTCTTTCACTTCATAGCCTTCTTCAACAACAACAACAGCCTTCCTATTTGCATTGTTCATCGGTCTTGGGGTAAGTGAAGGTATATTCTTTTCTAAAGTTTAATCTTGTAATTCCTTAAGTGCTAAAAATAGATAAATTTGGAAAATTTCCCTACCTTAGTCTTCTCATTTTCCTACATCTTCAGTTGGGGGGGGATATTTATTTCTTGAATCCATTTACATAATCATCATTCCATTTACCTTTAACCAACATGTCTTTCCCAAACTATGTTTCATTGCATTTTGATTCAAAAACATTGCTATGTATCTTGGCATGATTCATAACATAAAAAACCTTCTACGATATTGATGACTTATCATTTCTAGTACATACATGTTTCCAATAATATGATTTGTAGCAAGAAAACAAGTAGGATGAATAAATGTTGTTCACACAAGAACCAACATTTATCATATTAACGATTGTCACACAAGAGCCAACCATAAATATAATTTGCCACTCATGTATCATTCATCGTGAAATGATTTCTTGTTACACAACATCATCATGAAAATCCATAGCTAATATGCCAAAAGGCTAAAGAGAATCAATGCATAGTTTCATGAAGACACACAACAACTTCAGTTGGGGGGAATGTTGGGTCGCATAAATACCACATTTTCATATACTATTTGTCACCATGATTCATACCATATCCTTCCATAAAACCCTTAATATCCACCACTTTCATATACATATGGGTTCATTTTCTATTTTTCCAAATTATTTATCTTTGAGCATTTCTAAGAGAATTCTTGATTAAAATTTAGAAATTATATATATTTTTCATATTTATCCTAATAAATATTTGTGTGAGCTTTGTGATATAGGAATATTTCAAACAAAGGAGGATTCAAGAAGCTTCTCAAATGTTCTCCACATTTTAAATATTTGAAAAGATAATTCAAAGATAATATTATGGGAGAGAATATCTTATCCAAGATATCTCTGGAGGGTTTAAAGGGATAGTTGGAGGGAAAAGTGGATCTATAATTATGAGTGGTTTATCCTCATTCATGTATAAATAAGAGGGTCCTCTCCTCATTTGGGAGGAGGCCTCTCTCTAGAAATAGAGAAATAATGAAATAGTTTGTCATTTTGAGAGTCATATATGGATCTCATCATTTTTTAATTGGATTGATACTTTTGGAATAAAGACTTAGATTTCTTCATGTCTTGATTTGTTAATTTAGTTTCTCATGTGAGCTCACATGGTTTTCATTTTGCCTTTTGTTATTTGTAATTTTCAATGCTTTTATTAGATTTGATTTATGCAATTCCATGTTTTCATAGATTAATTTTAGCTTTCATATTTTCGTAGTTAGATTCAATTTCAATTGTTTTTATAAGATAAATTCAATTTCAGTTTATTTCATAGTTAGAGATAGTTTCAGTTGCAAGGTTTATTAGATTAATTTCCTTTGATGCAATTTCATACTTTTTAGATTTTAGATTTAGTTTTAGTCAAAGTGTTTCCTTTCAAATGTTAGAGTAGAATGGATTGCTTTAGCCCTACATATACTGTGCTTACATCTCTAAGTTTATGAACCCCGGGTTGACAATTTAATGTTGAAATCAATATCATATAATTAGCTCGACACCAACACTAGCACCATGACCAAGATAATTTTGGTAATCCCATCGTCCATATATGCAATCCTCAAGATGAACTTGGTGAATCTGAGAACCATACCAGGGGCATTGGCTCTAATCTCCTAAGTAAAATGGGTTATGAGGGACATGGGATAGGAAAGAAGAGAGAAGGCATATTGAGCCCCATTGTAGCTATGCCAAGGGCCAGGTATGAAGGCTTGGGATTTGATGGTAGAAGTGAAAATTTCATCACCATGAAAACCATTTTCATGAAGGAAACTAATAGGCCAAAGTTGGCTTGCTCATTATGAGAAGGAGCAACAACCGTGAATGAAGGTGGAATCCGACAACTGTATCATCCTTCTTATGGTATACTGAAGGGGAGAAATAATAAGAAGAGTTTCTAGACTCAACCCACACCTGCACTCAGAGACAACAAAAAAACAATCAACGAAAGAAAGAATAAGAAGGAGACTAGGAGGTCCGCATCAAATAATAAATTTCTTGTTTGTCCCTGTTGCAAGAAGAGAGGCTATACCATAGACAATTCTTGGTATGTAGTGACATGTTCACATTGTGGAGGGAAAGTCCATCTTAAGGAAACCTCTTGGAAGAAGCAATCTATGTCCTGTAGGCAGGCCTGCCTGTTTTCATAAGTTGAATGGCAGGAAGGCTTCTCCAAGCCAACAACAAACACAAAGGCACACAAAGAGGAGGAGTATGTCAAGAAGTCCTTGTAGCAACAACAATAACTTTTTCCACCACTGTAATTTGAGTGGTCATTGGGAAACAAAGTGTTGGTGACTTCATTCGGAGCTTCACCCCAAAAACCATACAGTGAAGAGAAGTGTGTGGAGAATGAAGATTGTGGAAGATGAAGGGTGGCCTGCTTCTCCAATCCAAGAGGTAGAAGTCATCCAAGGAAATATAGCATCACATGAACTCTGCATCACCAATGAGATGGAAAACAAGTTGATGACCATGGAAACCGTAATCCATTTCTTATGTTCAATATTGTATCCAAAGAACCCATTCCTAGACATGTGTGAGAGAGTGATGCACATAGGTCAATGACCTTAGGGGTGTTTGCAGAACTACAAAAGTTCTTGTAAGTATTTGCAGGCACTGAAGTGTTGTTTCAATGATGAGAAACAATTGATCCTAACAAAGGAATGCAAACACACTTCCCTCAATGAGTCGTTGCATGATGGCAGCATGTTGGGGTCACACTTAGCAAGAAGACCAACATTCAACTTGGCTTCATTGGTAGCCAAGATGGACTATCTTCAAGATAGAGAGGGAGATGGGAATGGATGTTGAGTCGAGAGTTTGGATTTGGATATTTCTCATAGTTGAAAATCAGTGAAAATATTTCTGCATTACGGGAACAAGCGATCCAAAACCAAAGCCAAAGCCACAACCAAGGACCAGAGCTAGTAGCCAGAGCCATGAGCCAAAGCCAAAGCTAGAGTTAGAGTTATTTCCAAGAGCTAGAGTTAGAGCCACGTTCTAGAGAAACATACAAAAGTACACTAATCCAGATTGGTTTCCTTGAGCCTTTGGTAACCAAAAGGCCTCTCAATGGGGAGGTGTGATCCGAACCAATGAATGGGAGTAAGACTTAGTATCTATAAATAAATTCAACAATTGACTATGGTTAGCAAGATTTTTAAAGAAATTTAAATGTGAAAATCTAATAAGACAAACATGAGAATGTGAAAGGAAAATAGAGAATAAATGTAAAAAAAAATTGAATAGGAGAGAAGGCTGAGGAATGGGAAGTGAAGAGCCATGGCCCTTGGCCTTCCCTTACCCGAGATCTCCCTATTTCCTCATGTAATTTCACTCCCAATGGGATTTGTCCAAGGGAGGAAGATGATAGAGAATCAAAAGTTGTGTGTACTAGAGATTACCGAAATCAAATAGTGAACTCCCATTTGAAGGTGGTTTTTCCATTCAATGTTGAGATAAGATATGAATTTATGTGCATTTTATTGTTGCTTGCCATTGAATCTCTAAAGGAAATGAAAAACTAGCTACTCTATTCATGTTGGCAACACTTAGAAATTCCTTCCCATTTAGTTTCTAAGAACACTAACAACTCTATATTTCCCACCCTTGGATTCATGTCAAAATTGAAGATTGATGGTTGCAATTAAATAGTTGTTGCAATTATTTAGCAAAGTTTCCATTTTGGAGAATTCCTCTCATCTCTCAGAGGCCATTGGGTGAATTTTTCTCTCCGTGGAAACGTTTCTCATTGCCTGGACCATTCATTAATTACCTAGAAGCTTCATTCTTCTCGCTTGGACGAATTTAAGATTGTTGTGGCGAATTTCTTGATGCGACTATTCTAAATATTGCTGGAAGGATTTTAAGATTGCTGGGGTGAATTTATTGATGCCTGGGCGATTCTGAATATTGTTGGACGGATTTTAAGATTGTTGGGGCGAATTTATTGATGCTTGGGATATTCTAAATATGTTGGACGAATTTTAAGATTGCTAGGGTGAATTTATTGATGCGTGGGAGATTCTAAACGTTGATGGATGGATTTAAGATTGTTGGGGCGAATTTATTGATGCCTAGGAGATTCTGAACATTGCTGGATGGATTTAATATTTCCGGGGTCAACTTGTTGTATGTTTGGACATTTTTAAACATTGTTGGGTAAAATTTCTCCTCCCTGGTCCTCTCGAACATTGTTCTCTTCTATATGGTCATACAACGTCTGTACATGGCCATACACAGTAATTGACTTACTCACTGTTCGATTGGAATTCTCCTTGGGTCGACTGGGTCTTTTGGTGGAGTGATCCCCCACTTTGTGTGTCTTGTTGGTCGATTGATCCCTCACTGGGTCGATTTTATTCCTTCGTTAATTCAATTGCATAGATTTTGTCGACTCCGCCCAGGCTAATTGACCTCTTATTCTTCCAAAGGACGGGATTCCCATTAACATTTCCACAAGATTGGGATTCTCCTTGGGTCGGCTGGGTCTTTTGGTAGAGCGATCCCTCACTTTGTGTGTCTTGTTGGTCGATTGATCCCTCACTGGGTCCATTTTATTCCTTCGTTAATTCAATTGCTTAGATTGTGTCTACTCCACCCAAGTTAATTGACCTCTTATTCTTCCAAAGGACGGGATTCCCATTAACATTTCCACAATTTTCATATTGATGTGGGTGCACCTTTGTAGTCTATATGGAGTCTATGATAATAGGGCTTATGGTACTGTACTACGGAATCAAAACTACATTATGTTTTGCATTGTATTAATAATCACTTCATTTATTATAAAATGTGGTTTTTTCTATAAGGTATAGTGAATGCAATTCTTCCAATGAATGAGCGAGCGTTTCTAGTATAAAGCCACATAGAACAAATTTTAGGACTCATCCTCATATTCCCTCTTTGTTAAGCACTTTTTTGAACTAAGTGGTTTTATAAGAATTAGAAGCGTGGTTTTATAAGAATTAGAAGCAGAATGAATTAGAAGTAGATTGTCATATTGCATTCACTGTTGAAGAAGAAATCCCCATGTTGTTGCACTCCTAATAACATCAAATGCAGAAGCTAAAACTCAAAAGACGTTACATTGAGAAAGATCCAACTATTAATCTTGAGCAATGTTTATTATTTACTCCATTTCCATTATGTTTCTAGCTATTAGATGTGTGTAGGTCACACCTAAGAGCAGGTTTGGTAGTTAGGAGAAGAACAAAGGAAGATAGTTTCTTGTATAGGGAAAAAGACAGAGGCTTGGTAGGCTCCAAAAGAGAGAGGTATTGCACAGGGAAAAAAAGTAACAAGCTTGGCATCATCGTTGGAGAGCAAACCTTAGAAGTTAATTCATGATGTAGGAATGGAAAAAACATTTACATCAAAATAAATCTACCAAGGATTAATGTATTTTTACAATAAATAAATTCAAAGGAATCATCTTAAGATCCTCTTAAAAATATGGAATCATAGTTGTAATTACTAGCAACATCACTTGGAGTGAAAATGATATCATAGAACATTCAACTTTCCATTTTCCATATAGAAAATCAAGCATGCTTCCACTAAATTCAAACACAAATTTACTAGTATCTTGACTAACAATTATGAACAAGTGTGCCTACTATCGATGCACAGTGTGGCATTGGGAACCCCATTTTTAGAAAATGCACAATACAAATATTGGGTTTGGTTTGTACATGGAAAGTAGTTACCTTCAAATCCAATGAATGACTACTATCTAAGCAGGCCAAATGAGAGTACCATGAGCTATGATATTCACTTTTAGTACATAAAAAATTGTTGCAGATTAGGGAATAATTATTGATATGGATTTAGAGGACATAAAATTACATATGGATTCATGCAATAAAATAGCATATGATTTAATTGGCATAGAGAAGAAATATTCCCAAAGTTCACCTTGGATTCTTATTTGGAGGATTTGAGTTGGCTCGAGGATGCTTGGGTTGCAACAATGTTTTTGCACCGATGCAATGGATCTAGTGGAGTACATTGCTAAATGGAATGATGGAGTCTGTGGAGGCTTGTGATGGAGGGATGTGGACTTACATTGTGTAGCTACAACATTTTGGATTCCATATTGTGTATTACATTACCTTGGAGCATGGCATGTGTACTTTGAAGTGGAGCACTTCACTTGTGTTTGCATATAAGTTCTCATTGTAGGTGGCTTGTAAGGGATTAGGCATACATTGTATTATTTTCATCCCTTACCTCTCATATAAATAGAGGAAGGAGAGAGCCCTTCTCATATATCATTATATCACATCATTGTATCTCTTATCTTTCTAGTTAGATTCTTGGAGGAAGATGCTAGGGTTTCTGCATGAAACATAGGTGGAGTTATGAAGTCTAGAAGAGACATGTTCATTTGGAGTTTTCTTTTATGGAGGAGACATTAGTGATGATCACTCTTATTTCTCTCTATTGGCTCTTCACTTGTACTCCATCGCTCTCTCTCTTGGAGTCACTATTTTTTCTTGGTCTTCCTAGAGTATTTGGGAGCATGTTGGAAATATAAGGTTAGAATTTATCCCTTTGAGGTTTGAGATTAGAGTCTTGTGATAAAAACCTATGGTATCTTTTGTAGAAAATAAGAAGAAGGGGATGTCTTTCCTGAGGATATGTTGGAGTGATTATTACATATTGGAGCTCCTTGTTTGAGCTAGGGTTTGGGAAAGCTAGTGGACTTGTACTATCCTTAAGAAAAATGTATGGTGTATGGAAAGCTAGTGGACTTGTACTATCCTTAAGAAAATGTATGGTGTATACATGTACGTGATCTTGAGAAGTTTTCAACTATCTAGAACTTATGCATTTTCCATATTTGATTTTCAGCCATATGTGTTCTACATGTATTGTCTTTATGATTTGATATAACTAAAAGGATAATTGTTAAGTGATTTGACAACATTATTAAAGAATATGAGGGTTGATGTTAGACTAATTATCCTAAAGTTTATTCAGTTAAGTATTTTTAATAAAGTTATTCTAGAAGTTGTGTATTTCCTAGATTAACCTTGTTACATCCTTGTCATAGTGATTATCCTTGAGTTGTTGATCAAGGAAACTTATCAATAAAATTATGTAATAATCTTTTTCTCTGATCAATAAAATTGTATTGATCAAATTGTGTGTGGGTAAGGAAAATTCTATTATGAAGAGAGTGTCATGGTTATGAGAAGACAACGATGAAGATGCGAAGAAGAAGATTCCAAAGCTTAAGCCTAGTTTCTTCAACAAACAAAAAAAAATCGTCAAAAAGATATTTAATTATTTGAGATTAAGGAAAATTATTTGCAATTCATCAAATTAATTGAAATTTGTTGTGATGGAATCTAAATATATATATTTTTTAAGATTGTTTTTTTAAATCTTCAAGAATCTTTGTAGATATGATAGCAAATATCTGGATCTAAATCTAAATCGGATATTTTTTTTTGTTAATCTCGTGTTAGATCTAAATATTTTTGATATCAACTAAAAAAGAAAAGTCAATCTCCATTGTAAAAATCGCCGAGATTTATTAAAAGAAATGTGCTTTTAGATATGACAAGCTCTACATTGTAAAATTGCTCGGATATTTTTATAAATCTGACAATTCTTTTATTGAGCAACAATATAAGGCATTTGTTTATTGGCTCAAGTTTATGTCAGATCTTCTTCTTTATTTGCTTCCCGTGCTTGCAATCGCACACACCGGTCCTATTTAAACCGAGCTCTCATGGTCGTTCTTGTATGGTCTTCTCCCCCCCCTGCTGCTGCGGGCATTGTTATTTTGTATATCGGCGAGCTGCGTGTTTAAAAGAACGGTGAATTCTGCATATTGCTCTATGACCAAATAGTAGTTAAGATTTGCCAGTACACCAAAACTTGCAGGTCTTAGTAAACTTTCAAATCAGTAGAATGGGTGGTTAGTCCCATGTTCCCAGCATGGTGATTAGTCCATGAGAGGGTGGTTAGTCCCATGTTCCCAGCATGACGGTTAGTCCATGAGAGGTATTGTGGTTAGTCCAACACCCCTAGTTCACGAGCGGTGTGGCGGTTAGTCCAACACCTCCCTCCAAAGTAACTCGAGGGAATTGAACCTAGGCCAAGGCTCTGATACCATGTTAAGATTTGCCATTATACCAAAACCCGCAGGTCTTAGTAAACTTCCAAATCAACAACATCACCTTGAGTGGGCGGTTAGTCCCATGTTCCCAGCATGACAGTTAGTCCATGAAAAATGCGACAGTAAATCCAACACCCCTAATTCACAAGAAGTGCGATGGTTACTCCAACAATAATCAATATCAAAATCGAGTCAATCCGGAATCAATCTGAGCACCAAATATCATTTGCAGTGCTTGCATGCTTTTGCATCTACAGCGATCCTTGGCCATGTTTAACGTATTAACCAGTTACACCACTATTATCTATAGTTCTATAAAGCATTGAAAGGATCAAATGTCAAACCTCAAGGTGACGCTTCCAAATTTTTTTTAGGGCTCATATAAGATTTTTCTTTTTAAAATTTCATTTTAGTTTATTTAATTAATATTGTTTGAGACAGACTGACACATCCTCCCACCCTGAATGTAGAAATGAGCCTTCCTACGCAACGCAACAAGGATCAAGGATCATAATGGCAAATGGCAGTGGTAATTCGATTCGTTAATGGCATAAAAGTAAATATAGTGGACTCATTAAAGAAAAGGACAAAAATGTTATTTGCCAAAGTGGAGGCACAAGGACAAAAAAAAATGTTGATTTATATCTTTATGGTTGGTGAAAATATCAATGCATGCACAGATTTTAAAGGTGGGTCATTCCTTTAAGTAATATTTTATTACTTTTGTATATATTTTATTATATTTTGTATAAAAGTAATAAGAAAAAAAATATGTTTAAGTTTCTTTTTGGGAATATCTTATTATTCCTTGAGCTCTTTATTTAAGTTCTTTATGTAATTGGAGATATAAGGGGTGGTGTTTCTTTTTATTTTTATAAATGTGAAGTTTTCTCTAGTTTGAGGGGATTTTTTTTCTAGTTTAAGGAGACATTTTTTTCATTGTAATTGAAACATTGTACATATTTGTTCGCTTCAAGGGGATACTCATTTTTTAGTCAAATTTCAAAAGTTTGATTAATTAAATGAAAATTGTAATTGTAATCAAAGTATTGATAAGAGTTGAGTGAAATACTCTATCAACATTGATAAGAATAATATGTTTTGGTGTCATCATATGCAAAGAACATTGGTTGTTAATGACTTATGGAAAGATATATGTAATGGAGAAAAAACTCCAATTAAGTCGATTGATGCTAGAAATGTTTATACACATTGAAAATGCAAATGATGCTTGGGATGCAGGGAATTTTTTTAAAAAGATGTTTGATACTCAATCTGAATAAAAAATGATTGAGCTTCATGATAAGTTGCTTAACCAATGATTGGATGAAGGGAGAAATGTTTTGGAGTACATCTTCTTAGCTTTTTAGCTCCGGAGATACTCCGCATGTTTTGTCTTGTATGCGGATGTTACCCTACACTACCAGGCACTTAACTTTGTAATAGTTTTTATAAAGTTGTTTTAAGTGGTTCTTTTATTAAAGTGATTTTTTAATAAAGTGTACCTTCTATTTTTAAAGTGACTTTATTTTCATAAAACACTTATGTAATAAAGTGAAATTCACTTTAATTTTAAACGAGACATTTTGGA
>JASDQU011310234.1:25299-49345 GCA_032191745.1 Picea mariana
CTTCTATTTTCCATAAACACAATGCTCACATAAGTCCAAATCAATTTCTTTAAGATCTGGCAGCAAATTTTTTTTTGAAGTATATGCATACCCTTTTCACTCATGTGTCCTAGCCTATGATGCCACAGTGTTGTATCCAATCCTGTAGAAGCTAAAGAGATAAAAGAGTCAGTATTACCAATACATAAATACAATGTACATACCTTCTCTCCTTTTTCTATCACCAATGATCCTTTGATGACCTTCCACGTCTTATCTGCAAATATGGATACACAACCTTCACTTGCCAACTGCCTATTGAAATTCGATTTTTCCTTAAATCTAGAACATGTCTTACCTCTTTCAACAACCATTGGTTTCCAGTGCGTTTCTTTATTTTTACCTTTCCCATTCCAACAATTTTGCATGGTGCATCATCACCCAAATGAACCTGTCCAAAATCACCTTGAACATAATCTAGACAATGTTTCCCATGGGGTGTGGCATGAAATGAAGCCCCTGAATCTACTACCCAAGACTCAGAAATATTATCTATAGAAAGAATCAAAGCATCTTGTAACACATCACTTGTTACATTTGCTTCTTGATTTCTCTCCTATTGTCCATCTCTTTGTGTCTTTGAAGCTCTGCAGTCTTTCTTGAGATGTCCTTTCTTCCCACAATTCCAACACTCTATCTTTCCAAGTCTGGATTTGGATCTACCCTTCCTAGAATTCTCACGATTCCCTGAGCCCTTTCCTCTATCCTTTTGTCTTCCCCTGTTCTCCATGTTCAATGCATTACCTAATGTCTCACATGTGCTTTTTCGTCGCATTTCCTCACTAAGGATAACACCAACAACATCATCAAATTTTAAAGCATTTGAACCAGAGACAGAGTTACTTACAGCCATGACCAAGCCATTCCATCTTTCTGGCAATGAGCATAAGATTAGAAGAGCCCTAAACTCATCATCAAAGTCCACTTTTATAGAACTTAGTTGATTAGTAACCGTATTAAATTCATTTAAATGATCTAAAACAGACCCACCTTCTGAGATTTTCATATTAAATAATCTCTTCATTAGAAATACCTTATTGGACACCGAGGGTTTTTCATATAGTTTAGCTAATGCGTCCATCAGATCCTTCGTTGTATTTTCTTTTGAAATATTGAAAGCCACCGATGCTGCCAACCTCAGTTGTTTCGTTCCTAGAGTGTTTATGTCAAGAATATCCCATTATTCATCCTTCATGTCCGTCGGCTTCTTTTCTACTCCACCCAATGGTAGGACTAGATCCTTCTGATATAAATAATATTTCATCTACATCTTCCATAACTGGTAGTTTTGGGTGTTAAATTTCTCGACCCTAAACTTTCCATCTTCTGACATTGCTCCCACTCGAACCAGGAACCCTCTTTTCCTGCAAGTTACCTTTCGCTCTGATACCAGTTGTTAGAAAAGAAGGACCGTGGAGAAATAAAATAAAACAAATGCAGAAACAAAACATAGAAGATACACAATACAATAGAGACATAGATTTATGTGGTTCACCCAGTGTGGGCTACGTCCACCAGAGAAATTGCAAGGTCCTTCCTTTATTATTATCCAGCAAATGAAGGGATACAACCTACAACAAAACCCATTGTAACTTCCTCTTCTTTCTCTCTTAGTCTCCTCTCTTAGAATACAATACTCGCCATAATGCATAGCCACAATACATTTCCCTCATAATAGAGGGTTGCCTTCTAGGGAAAAAAACCCTAACATAAATTCTACCATTAGATCTACGACCTTATAATGAACGGTCCATATTGACAATGAAATTACAATATACATTTACAAGGCAATTTTTCCTTCAGGGGCTTCACCCCTGAACCCCCCAGCCAAGGGGATAGACCCCTCGAACCCCACAGAGGGGGTACCCCCCCTCTACACTCCCCCACATGGAAGAGTGTACATACTTATGGGATGTAAAGTCTTCATGGGGTATAAACATGGCTAAAAGAAAGGACTTCTGAATTAGGAACATAATCATGCTCCACAACCAACATGTATATGGAGTAGTCTTCTACCTTGCTATATTGCACTTCTTACAGAATTCTTCAAATTCATTTTCGCAGAACTCTCCGCCATTATTTGTTCTCAACACCTTAATTCTTTTCTCTGTTTGACTCTCAAAAAGAGCCTTAAACTCTTTAAACCTGTCAAAGACTTCAGATTTCTTCCTGAGGAAATATATCCAAGTTTTCCTCGAGAAGTCATCTATAAATGAGACATAGTACACAAATTTTCCCAACGATGGAACCGACACAGGTCCAAAAACATCACTGTGAACTAGTTGTAAAATTCCTTCTGCCCTCTTTGCACCAGAGGGGAATCTTACCCGATTATGCTTCCCATATAGACAATGTTCACAAAAATAAAAATCTAGAGAGCAGTTAGACATACCTTCAACCATACCTTTACCGTGTAGTAGTCGAAGACCCTTCTCTCTGATATGCCCCAGTATTTGATGCCACAACATAACCTTTTATCCAGAGACTGTAGGAATTATTTCTTCTTCAACTCCAATATCAAGAACAATGGAGAATTACACCCATCACTAATAGTGCTTCCTAAAAGCTTATATAGAGTTCCAAACCGAACTCCCTTCATTAACACCATTGCTCCTTGAACCATCCTACAAGTTCCCTTTTCAAAAAAATGTTTTTACCCCTGCATCTTCCATTTTTCTTACAGAAATCAAACTTTTGGCCATACCTGGGATGTGTAGAACACCAAGAAGTGTTCTAATCCTTCCATCTATGAGTCTCAACTTGACCCTTCCTCTTCCTATGATTCTAGTTGTTGAATCATTACCCAAGAAAACATTACCTCCATCATACTTTTCATATTTGTAGAACCACTCACTGTGGGAAGTCATATGAAAAGATGCACTAGAGTCAACCAACCATGCCTCATGATCTGTATGTGTGCTTGAAGAGGCCAAGTACACATCCCCTCCTTATTCCTTGGAGGTCTTTTCTTCTGTAGAAGAAGATTCTTCAGATCCCTTCTTTTTCTCAACTTTGGATCTACACTGGTTCTTGTAGTGCCCTTCTTTTCCACACCTCCAACATACCCTTACAAACTTTCCAGGAGATTTAGATCTACCCTTAGACTTAGATCTCCCACTTGAGAAATTAGATCTATTTCTTTCCTGGGAACGACCTCTTGCAAATAATGTGCATGTGCTATGTCCTTCCATATTCTTTGGTCTCATCTCCTTCGACAACAAGGATGAGACCAATTCTTCAAAATTCAAAGAAGTTGTATTACTACCTATGGCCACAACCAGACTATCCCACGAGTCTGGTAAAGAACACAACAAACTGATACATTTATCTTCATCTGGAATTTTAATATCAACAGATATTAACTGACTTACCACAGTATTGAAGGTGTTCAAATTCTCTGCCACCGAGTCTCCATCTCTCATCCTCAAGTTATACAACTTCTTTCTCAGGAATATTTTATTTACCAGGGACTTAGACTGATACAATTTCCCCAAATTTTCCCATAAATCCTTGGTTGTAGCTTCCTCTGACACATTTAGTAATACTCAATCGGAGAGACACAATTGAATTGTGCTATTTTCCTTCCGATCCATCTTTTTCCATTCATCTGCAGAAGTTCCTGTAGGTGTAGTACCTGGATCTACTGTGATCCACTAATCTCTGTCCACTAAAAGATCTTCCATCTTGAGCTTCCACAACTCAAATATTTTCCCATTAAACTTCTCGATCTCCATCTTTGAATTTCTTGTCATTTCTTTTCACCTGAAAAACAATACTACAGATCTTCCACTGTAACAAGGCTTATCACAGTCCTGAGCCAAGCCCTTGACCACAAAGGTGTCCCCCTAAAGCCAATAAAGCTTTGATACCAAATGTAAATTCTACCCTTGTACAATGTCTACTGTAAATAGATATTCAGAAAAGAACATAAAAGATACAATGGAAAATACAAACATTACACAGAGATTTTTCCCCTGGAAACCCAAACTGGGAAAACCAACATATATTATATTCATTCATTGTGTTACATTGTTTACAATACAATATACATATAGGNAGACACTACTACTCATGCAAATAATATAACACATACCCAACAGTGATGGATAGAGTGAGCATGCATCACTACAAAAGGCATAAGGTGTTGCCACAAATGAAAAAGGGGAATATTTTTGAGAAAATGTTGTCATTGATGTCAAAGTGGCAGTGATGATGATGATGTGGTAGTAATGATAAGGATGTAACATTGATGATGATGGTGTGGCAGTAATGATAAGGATATAACAATGATGATGATGATGTGGCAGTGAAAAAGGGACATTTTTTAAGTATGGAAGCCATGAAGCCATGAAGCCAAATAAAGAAATCTTGAATCCATGAAGCCAAGTAAAGAAGCCTAGAGATTGTTTGAGTATTGAAGCCATGAATCCAAGTGAAGAAGTCTTGAAGCCCTGAATCCAAGTAAAGAAGCCTTGAAGCCATGAAGCCAAGAGAAGAAGCCTTGAAGACATGTTGATGAATCCTTGAGAAGCCAACATGCAGTATTCAAGCCATGAGGAAAATTCAATGTCAAAACAAGTTGAAGAATGCCTTGAAGCAGCAATGATGTGTCTAATTGAAGTACCTTGAAGGAGCCTTGACATAAGTGTATATAACTCCAAAGTGGTCCCTTTATGGTGTAGATTTTAAGCATGTCCCTCTCGGGATGAGAAAACATGTGGTTGTTTCCAAATGCCCACTTTGAGTTGTACACAAATAGATCCTTGAGGGATCCCATCATATTTCCAAGATAAATATTACAAGCCTACAAATTTGCAAGATAAATATTGCAAGTTGGAGATTGTTAAAAGTTTTATTTTTGGTCAATTTGGATACCCTATATTTGAGGGAAGTTTTACCCTACATAAGTAACTAAAATGGAATCACACGTTACATTTTTGGAAATGTTATTTTGATACCTTTGCAATGGTATATTGAAGTCCCTCTAACCCCATAGGAATAAGTAGATATGAGGTTTTTCATCTGACAACCCAAACAAACAATTGAGGTCGGCTTAGCTAATTTTTGGGGATAGAATTAGTATAAATACATGATAGAATTTCATATTTTTAGTGTAACCAAGAAAGAGACCAAGCCCAAGGTGTGAAAATGTGTTTGGGCTGTCCTCTGGTGTGCAAGATAAGTTTAGGGGATTCTCTTAAGTTCTTTCTTATTCTCAAGGTATGCTATAAGGTTTTGATGTTTTCATACGTTGTGAGGTTGTCGTATGCACTGTTGTGAGGTTGTGATGCTACATTATGTTCTATTATGAAGTCACGTTGTTTCTGTGAGGTTGTGATGCTATTGTATGCTCTTCTATGAAGTTGTGATGTTGCCATGATGTTATCGTGAATGGATGTTTTCGTTAGTGGACGTTGTCTTAAATGTATGTTGCCATCAATGATTACATTCTGGGATTGATGCTATGAGTATTGCTAGGATTTGAAGGATTGTCTACAAAATGAAGCATGCAGGTAAAGTCAGAAGTACTCTTTGTATGAAGATATTGAATTGGTGATATATTATTGAGTTGGTGCTTAGTTGAGAATATTGGTGTCTTCATTTAGTAGGTTGGTGCCTTTGTTTTAGGGAGTGGTTGATTCCTTTCAATTGGAGTTGGTAAATCCATGGGGTTGGTACCTCCTTCAGAATTCCAGTCGGAGTTGGTAAATTAGGGAGTTGGATATTCCTTTAGGTTGGTGTCTGTAAATGAGGGGGTTGGAGCCTCCTTCCAAGTGGTGCTGGAGAATCTTGGAAGTTGGTGCTTCCTATGAATGAAATATTAAACATGAGATAAGAAAAGCATTTCGTGGTTTTTCCCCATTTGGTTTTCCATGTAAAAATCATTGTGATATGTGTATGGATTCTTGTGATGATGAATAACATTGTTAATTGTTAGTGTTTAAATGATGTGCTCAAGGTTAAAAATGGTAAAAAATGCTCAATATTGATTCAACCCCCTCTCAGTATTGGTGAATATTTCAAGAAGGACAAGGATTAATGGATGAAAAGAGTGAGATTAAAAGTTCACATGATGTGGGTAATTAGGACCTAACATAGATCATATGTGTCACTAAGTAGGATATGAGAAAATATCAAGTGATACGAAGTTAGTCAATGCGACTAGTGACATCGTATGATGGTTGGTCATGACCTATTCCATGTCCTAGAGTTACCCCTTTGTATAACGAAGGCACACTAGTCCATGGAATTATAATTAAGGTCGTCAATAAATCTGATGTTGCATCAACTTGTTGATGTGAGACTAGTACCAAGGAGCTATTGTTTTATAATGGGCAGGATTGTTGCACAGTATGTTGGCCATGGAGGAAACTTGAAAGGATTTAGGTGGCATGATCATAGGTCACATCAATGTACCTGTATATTGCAGATGGTGCCACCATTCAAGAAGAACCACATTGCATAAAGGTCAATAGTCTAGGATGTCCCAAGATAGAGAAAGGGGGAGTCTCCAACAATAGTGGGATGACCAATGGAAAAGGAGCACATCTTGATGGAAGGAATCAATGATTCCAACACTGATGAGGGACTATGATAGTACAAGGAGACGAGAGACAAATTAGTTCACAAGAAGGAACATGTCCAGATTGGTTAGGCCAAATGGACATTGTCGAATGTGTTTGACCTAGGTATAGGATACTGCGGTAGTTTCCTCACAATAAGACCATAACTCATGGTGAACATAAACATGTTTGTATCAATCCTTCCCATCCCCCACCATAATCCTATACCTCAAGTTCGTCCATAACACATAATAAATTATTAACCATCACTTCCACTACTCTCTTACTGCCTAGTGGTGCACCCTCTATATTAACTGCACTTTGTATCTTCCATTATTAGACCCTTCGATGCACTACCAAGCTTGGAACCCATTTTCACTATAATATCCTTCATTACCACCCCACAATGTGAATTTTGTGAATGGATAAAACAAACTTTTGAGTATCAATTGTGGCAGATGATTGGCTACAACGAGGCAGAGTGTGCCTCAAGTAAGCACAATATGAGTAAACCTATGGGTCGAGGTTGTCCCCATGGGGAACATAATATATAAGGTTGTAAGTAGAGAGATAGGAAAGGAGAGGCTTGTTAGAGATACCTTAGGAAGAATCTTCAAAGAGAATAAAGGTGTATAATATGTATTACACTTTTCCCATTTTTGTAATGGAGACTCTAATTATATTGATGTATGTCATGTAAAGGTCCCACTATTATGAGGAATTAATGGAAGATCAATATTTGTTTTAATCATACTTGTCTTATATGTGATTCTTGTTGTGATATTTAGTGTTTATATAGAATATTTAAGGGATATGTAATGCATATTTATAATAATGTTTGAATCCACCTACATGAAATTGTATTACAAGTTATATCAATTTGATATTTCAATTTGTATACCTATAGGAAATCTATTTATTGTTTGATATTTCAGTTTGTATACCTACATGAAATTATATTACAAGTTACAAGGTCTACACTTTTGTTTGTGAAATTGGAAACTCAAAACCCTTTGTTTGTGCAAAAGACCAAAAATTGTCTTGTCAGACAAAGCGGGAAAATTTTGCGTTGGCTTAAATTTTTCCTTGGTGCAAAATGCACACTAGGCTACACTAAAATTCATGCCTAGATATCAAAACTCAATAGATTTGAGTGGTGAAATTTGTAAATGATTTGTTGAGTCATTTGACATAAGCCTATATATTTATTTTTTCATTTGTAGTCATAAAAGAATCTGCAGTGCAAAAATAGACAAGACATGGCCAATAAAACCCTAGAAAGGCACACCTTGTTTGTAAAAAGTAAGGCAAGGTTGTATTATACCTTATATTTTAGTTGCACAAGTTTTGGGGGGTGTGGTTTATCATATTAGACCTGTTCATGTTGTTAATTTTACAATTTCGAGTTTAAAAAGGGTTTGTTGTGAAAAAGAGACAAAGTTTTCCTTGTAATTTGGAAGGTCAAAGCTGTACTAAGTGACTAAATTAAAATGCATGCCCAAGATTCCCTATAGCTCCATAAATTATTTTAAGAGTTTTAAGATGGATTTAGATACGTGTAAATTTATCTATGTCATCCAAAGTGCAATTTAATAATAGAATAGGTTCATTTAATGCACCTACATTTTGGATTTCATGTAAATTAGAAGGAAAAACTACCTGTAATACCACGGTTTTGAGTGCCCAATTTAATAATGCATTTTTTTTATTTGATGAATGGTGAGAGTGTCTGAACAATAATAAAGGGTCAGAGTGCCTAGGAAATGTAATATTTTGATCATTATTAATAATAAAATACATTGTTGGTTGTAAGACAAACAAGGAAAAGAGTTATAGGGGTCTATGATTCCATGAGAGAGGGGGGGATTAAGTGGCTAAGTCTTTTTAAATTATTTTGTTTTACCCACCTTGGAATTTTAGAGAGAAAGAAGTTGTTACATGAGCTTATTGGGGGAAAGGCCATGTGGTTCTTGATTTCCATGTAAATATGTTAACCTCTCTTTTGGGATGTTTGGGGGTTGCTCACCATTTGGTTCATCATTCATTCATTATTGATCTTGGTTTTGGGGGCATGGGAATAAATTGTTGAGGAAAGGTGCCATTTCTTTGTTGGATGGAAGTAATTACTAGTGTATTCCATCCAAGAATTGGTGCATGTATGCCTAATATGCATTGGTATGTGCAAAACCTTGTTCATAGCTGTGAATCTTGAGGGTCCCAGCATGGACATTCTTGACCAGATACATTGGATCCCTGGAAAGAAGTGGACATCCTGAGGGATTGTGTGGTAGTGAGGGGAGTTCATTGTCTTTGGGTGGTGTAGGTTGGAGAGAAGAGAGTTGGTGTACTTTGGATTGTTGTGTGTTGAGAAACTTGTGAGATCTTGAGTGTTGACTAGTTTGGGAAGCTAAGTGTTGCTCTAGAAATCGTTCTTGTGGATTTATAGCCCTCACTTGGGGGTGACCTACTGTTGAGACTTGGAAAAACAATGTCTAAGTTTGGGTGGTGTGTCCTTGGTCTACAAGCAATTGATGATTAGTTTTTTTTAAGATAAGTGCTCTCTTTCATGGTTTCCTTCACTTATATATTTATTTTCATTGTGCATTAATTATTATCTCTGAGATATGTATTATAATGTGCATGTTTGCTGGTTATTGTTTTGCATGACATAGTATGCATTTATCTTATGTTGTAGCATGAATCTTGATTATTGCATGTGTGTCTTTCATGATTCTTTATTAATTAATTGTTATCAAAATTTGAAATCAATTCTTGAAGTGAATTCTTGAATTAGTGTGGTTCAGCCTGTTGGTTGTTGGGTACATTACACTGCCTTAGAGTAAAATGCACGCCCTAGTCTCAATTTTGGCCCAAATTGAGTGGTTCAACTTGCATAAGGTGTAGTTTTTTATTTCACACATGTCTATAGTATCATATTGGCATTTGGTGAAGGGTTAAATATACATTTTGGTTTACAGTTACATCCTTGAACTAATATGTATTGTTACATATACAACTATGAAGTGCTTTATAGTGATATATGAAAGATTAATGATTCCACAAGTGAAATATTGTGGTTGTGGAGTTTTGTTGTATATGAAAAAACCCAATAGGGTATTTATGCAACAATGATTCCATATTATGGTTTAAAACTAGGGTTGCATATAATTTGTTGTTGCTAAAGGTAAATACACTGCTTATAATTTTTGTTGTTTCATTAAGGACCAACCACCTTAATATTGGGTAAGGAAAACACACATAATTGGTATATACTTAAGCCAATTCCCACTTCCATATGGAAATTTTGAAAATCCATGTTTAATGAAAATTCAAAAATTTGACCTCATGTTGTGCTTAGTTTCGAGCTTTCACTCTTGTCAGTATTGTGTTCTCTCTTTATGTATTGAATTAATAGTTCACTGCCAGTTTTTGTGAAAAATCTCTATCTAAGTGGAATTTATCTTCCTTTTCTTCCATATTTTTCACGCTAACACTACAAGGTCCTTCCGAGTGAAATTAAACTATATTTCCCTAACATCTTGGTGGATTTTTTATACACTATCCAAGACATATGTGTTGCTCTTTTTTTTGTGTATTTTTGTAGAAAAATAAGATCCAAACCAATAGCTTGGTACCTAGGGACTCCCACCCTGAGGTTGGTATGCACCAACCCTAATGAAGAGGAGGCTTGATCGTGACAATTTGGGGAATTCTCTCCTTGAATTAGCCACTTTTCCATCATTGATTTCTTAATTATCAGACCTAATTGGAGGGTAAAAAAGTGTGCTAACACTGCCAGTATAAACCTTGGATGAGATTTTCCAACATCAACAAGAACAACCTCATGTTAAATGAGACTCGAACATGGACCGAGCCATCCCATATTGTCCAATTGCGCCCTCATACAAGCCACATTATCATGATGATTAGTAATGGACCCACATAAGATAAGCGACAAATAAAAGGATTTAGTCCATTGGGATTTGGATTGAATCAATGAATAGTTATGTATTTATATAAACCTTTTAATTTTGTTTTTATTTTTATTGATTTCATAAAGAACCTTGAGCAACATCACCCCATTTTTCTTATAGGAAAGGTATGTTTTGGGGAACCAATTCTAAGATGTTCCATTACATATTTCTTATGATAGTATCTCCATGGAATTCATCTTCGAGTTCTTAGTACAATCAAGAAGCACATTTCCATCATGATGGTTATAGTTATGTTGATTAAAGAAAGTAACTTTATATCCATTCATGCTACTTATAAAGCCTCAAGCATTGTTGAATTATTTTCTAAGAAAATTGTGAGGCTACATTGAATATTGAAGAAGATTATACCAAATTCACTCCCAAGTTTTGGAATAGATTGTTTCAGGCATTGCTCACTTGATCGAACTTTGGCACAACTCAATAGTCCCAGGCTACCTTGTTTCCCTAATTGTGTGGATATGTGGGGTTGGAATCAAGTTTGGGTTAGAGGTTGGAGTCCCAATGTAATATACATTTTTTTCGATGGGTTTTTAGCAACAATTAGGGCATAAATTTTATTGACTAACTTGTGATATTGAGAAATAGAACCTTGGAGGCATAGTAGGACATGGGTTCTAAGATGTGGTAGTAAAAGAACAAGAATGACCAAAGGAATGTGGTTTATAAACTAACTTGTGACATTGAGAGTTCACAGCTTTCGCTCACTAATTAGAGTCAGTGGCACAAAATTGAAAAGACACTTGAAATAGGATTGATCAACAATTAAGCCAAATAGTTTGTTGAAAATTGGTTATCAAGAGTTTCACCTTGGGTGGACCCCCAAATAGTCATGATTATATGCTAAATCTTGACATAAGATAATTAGAGACCTTGTGAGGAAGAGGAGCAACACTAAACTTATTTGGACATGACCAAAATGATGTGAGCATCGAAACCTTTATATTCATGACCAAGGGAACTCTAAATAGACATGGAAGAGATTTGGAACTTAAAAGTTGGTATTATAAGTTGGAATATTGTTAGACTTATGCCTTTTTTATGTAAGTTTATTTGACTAGAGTCTTAATGGGAAGGATATTTTGACAGAAGGCATTCTTATTTGTTTTTTATATTACATCGACTTAATGATGTTATTAAAAGGTCTTAATCAATTGAGTGTGTTATGAGTGTTATTTCCCTACTATCATGTACATAGGGTTGCTATGTATATAAAGTTCTTTGATGACATGGAGCTTGGAACCATATTTTACTCCTCATGCATCCATAAGAGAAAATAATTAGTGAAACAGAACCATTTAGGCATATTGAAATGTTATTTGGTTAACATTGATCCGAGGATGTCACCTCATAAAGAGGTGGGTAAGAATAATTGTAAGGTATTTAATATGTTTAAGGTAAGAATACGACCAAAATACGAAAGACAATTTTACAGGGTCCTACTCTTGTGTCGACAATTTAAGCACAAACTATCCTCTGTATCGCCACGTTAAGCATGAAGTCTCCATTGTATCAGCATGATGAGCACGAGCTCTCCTATGTATTGACATGATGAGAAAAAACTCTTCTCCATGTTGGAAAGTTAAGCATGCACTCTCCTTGGTATTGACATGATGAGCGAAAACTCTCCTCTGTATTGGTACAATGAGCACGAACTCTCCTATGTATCGACAAGTTAACCACTAACTTTCCTCTGTATCGACATGATGAGAACAAACTCTCCTTTGTATTGGAAATTTAAGCATGAAATCTCATCTTTATCAACATGATGAGCATGAATTATCCTATGTATCGACAAGTTAAGCATGAACTCTCCTCTGTATGAACAAGTTAAGAATAAAATCTCCTCTGTATCGACACGATGAGCATGAACTCTCCTCTATATAAAACATTTAAGAAATAAGTCTTTTTTGTATCGACACACTAAGAACTAACTCTCCTCTGTATCAACACGATGAGCATGAACTCCCCTCCATTTAGGAAGACAAATCAAATAATTTCTAAATGTCCTTTTTACTGGTAAGAAACAACAAGAGCTTGAGTTTAAAAACCCATAAATTTCTCATATAATGTCAATTGAGGCGTCATTATTTGCAACGTAGAGATCACAAGGAATGGATTCTAGTGAGATACCTTACAAATGTTGGACACTCCCACCATACTTAGAGGGGCGAGTGAATGAGTGTGGGGCTCTTTTTTCCAAAACTTCCCTCTTACACAAAAACTCATTAGTTAGCATTCAACATTTTACTCATTACTCATTGATTTCATTTATAACCAGTTAGATGTGAACACATATCAGCAATATATCATCAACAAGTCATCACCACAAGGAACACAAAGAACACAAGATGTATGTACAATTTTATTTTTATTATGGACTACAGTCCTTGAGGGTTTTTAGAAACAACTGAATAGAGTACAACTCTACAAGAGAACCATCTCTATAATGCAAGAGTCGGCTTACATCCTCAACACCAACTGAGATGAGGAAAGAATTCTCAACAGATATCAATATGCAATAGGTACATGACTTGTTAGTAGTGCAGCCCATGTGTGTATGTGCCCTGGCTCACTAAAACCTACATATGTACGTGGCCAGTGTATACAACAACCTACGTATACCTTCTGATCTATTAGGGTTTATCCTTCAAGATCAACTCAAATCCTCTGCAACCAATTCATCATTCTCTTCTATCTCTCACTATCCAAACTAACCACCAACCAGTCACAACATATCCAAGCTCTCCAATAGCTTACTCATGTCCACAACCAATCAATATTAATGCTACTCAATCATGCATAAGTAATCAACATACTATAGTCATCATATCAGTATTGAATCATAAGAATCAACCAACATAAACCACATCATAGAATCCATACCAAGAATTCCATAAGAATTCACAGCACAACAAGCTATAATATCCATCAAAACAATAATGTAATCATACTAGTGTCTCCGTGACAGATTTGAGCCCATAAAATGTAGATCTGGAACCTGCTTCAGTCTTCAACATCTTGTCATCATCTCAACCACAAATATCCATGAATTTATCCACTATACACTCCCTTTACACTGACAACCCACGTACTGTACACACCTTGTACATAGAAAACTTGCGTATACGCACCCAATACACAAACAACCCGCGTACGCACCAGAAAATAAGGTTTTTCTGTAATTCTGAGAATTTCGCCGTCATGATCTCATACTTGCCAAAACTTCAATGCATCCATGAGATCCTCCTGATCTCCTCTCTCTCTCTTAGAATAGATCTTCAATCATGCTCAAGATATCAACACCAAAATGCTCTCACAAGACGCTCTCACAAGAAGCTCTCCATCAATACTCCAAAAGATATTCTCACAAGAAGCTCTCCATTGATCCTCAAAAAGAATATTTTACAAGAGACCATTGCTATCTTATTTATACTTTCATATTCTAGGTTACTTAACAGATTTCTAATCCACCTAACCTATTTTCCTTATTTTAGGGTTAACCACTTTGCATAAATAGAAAGTTCTCCATTACTTTTTCATTTAAATATTCCTTCTTGATTTTGTCATTTCACTTTATCATTTAAACAATCTTTCTTGATTTTGTCACTTCTCTTTATTATTTAAATAATCCACCTTGACTTTGTCACTTTAATTTACCATTTAAATAATGATTTCTTATTTTCAAGCACTTTGACTTCTTTGACCTTGTGGGCTTCAAGCCTTCATATGGGGGTCCTTCAATTTTGTAAGGCCATAACTCTCAAACCGTGAGGAGTTATGTGACATTCCACATACCACCGGAAATGGCACGATAAGAACTATCCATCTAGGATAGTTTCACCAACAACTTCATTGATCTTCATATGATTATTTCATATACAAACATGGGTCCTCCAACCATTCTTCTAGGATAAATCAATCTGCAAAGCATCTTCCCATGAGGGATTTCACCATAAGGGGACCACTTTGGAGTTCATCCATTTGAGCACCTTATCAATCATGATGAGACAATAATGAGTCATCTATACATGGCTCCAACAATGCATCATATACCAATGAAACCACATCGATCTATCTTCATCATGTATCAATGACAACTCATTGATCCATCTTCATCATATCAATGAAAACTCATTGATCCATCTTCATCATATCAATGAAAACTCATTGATCCATCTTCATCTATGCATTCTCATCAGGGACAATACATATTTCATTACATCAATCATCAATCAATCAATCCTTTGACAATAATCAATCACTTGACATCAATTAATGACATCAATCAATCAAACCATTGGCATCAATGACAACATGATCCAAAAATATCCCCCTTTGGCATTAATGGCAATACCAACATTGATGTCAACACCAATTACCAATTATTGATGTCAACATGTAGATAAGTCATGCTCTATATCAATAGCCAATGTGACTATCTCTCCCAAATGTGACTATCTCTCCCAATCAATAATCATCAATCACATCAATGTGACTATCTCTCCCAATCAATAATCATCAATCACATCAATGTGACTATCTCTCCCAATCAATAATCATCAATCACATCAATGTGACTATCTCTCCCCCTTTGACATCAATGTCAAAGGGCCATTTTCCTCTTTGGGTTGCTCCCCTTGCATGAACTCTTATTTGGGGCTTCTCCCCTTATCTGAGTGCCTTTGATCTTCCTCTAAATAATCTCTCCCCTTTTTAACAAGGGATATCACTCTGATGTAATGCTGAAGATACATCAAACATACTCCACTTGTGGCCATTGATCCCCCTGGAATTATTATTTTGTGCTCTTTCTTCAAGTATAGGGATCTTTTCTAGGTATGCATATGATAAATATCTCCTCCTAGAATCATGGGAAGAAGAATGGATCCCCTATGGGTATGTATCCCCTATCTTCTCTGGAAGATGAAAAATGTGCTACCATATAACGATCCTTGGACCTATTCATGCATCAAACTCATGCCATACCAAGCATCATGAAGCAAAAGGTATGTCAACAATGAAATAAATAATCATGAGAAAAATATCAACCAAGTACATCCTATACAAAAATGTGTGCTCATCATGCAAAACACCTATGTACATCAACCATGTACATCAACATCATGCAATGTGTCAAAAGATATCACCCATGGAATGTATCAATCATATGCTTCTATCAACATGCCAACATGTGCATTTAACAATATGCCAACCATGTACATCCACCAATATGCAAACCATGTGCATCTACCAATATGCCAACCATGTGCATCTGTCAGCATGCCAAACAATGTGTCATATCACTCATGATATGTCTCCATCATGAACTAAGTATCATAAAAAAATACCAATTGTTGTGCTAATCAAGTAATACCAATGGTGTAGTATCATCAAGCATATGCCATATATGAGTGTACCAAAACATGTACACCATCATGCACCAACACCACAAAATGATGAATCCCATGCATGTATGCCAAATACTCCATAAAACATGTGCCAATCAACCTGCTAGTAGGTGCCTCTACCAGTGTACTAGAAACGTACCAATCATGCATCAACTATAGATTATCAATGATGTACAACATGATCATCTCATCAACTCACCATCCACATGTCCCAATGTGTAGCCCATCCATATGCTAAATGCATGCAACAATATTTCCAGCAAGTAAGATTCCAATACATCATCAAGATATATCACATAACCAACATTGTTCTTCAATAGAAAATGCATCAATCCATACTCATGGGTTAGTGCCATGGACCCAAGATTTTATTATACATCATCACCTTACATAATCCAATATAGAATCATGAAAACCTACAACAAATAGTGTCAGAACCTGGAATAAACCATGTCAAGCCCTGCATCACAGAGTTATACCATCACATCAAACTCCAGTCCCTGTGCATAGCCCTTTTCCTTAGGCTTCACCACATATATGTGGCCCGCTTCATAGGCAACTCACGTATGTATGTGACCTATACAAGGTCAGCATGCATATGTACACAATTGATACCACTATCACCTACGTATGCCTCAATAGATGACACTTTTGAACTTCCCTTTAGTCTTTCATTCTGTTATGGCTGCTCTGTCTTCTTCACCCACTTCTGTAGATGTCCCTTCTCCTCAGAACTTGAGGTCTAAGCATCCATCTTCTCAAATATGTCTCCCTTCCTTACTTTGTTCCTTCTTCTAGCCATTCTGTGTGAAGTCCTCATCATGGACTTTCTTCTTGTGTTCCAACACTCCTGGGATTTGTGGCCAAATCCATTACAGCTATAGCATCTCATGGAATTACAGTGAACATCAATGTATCCTACTTGATCACATCTCCAACACCTCACGATGTTATAAAATATTCCATTATATCTCCTTTCATAAGATCTACATTCAAAAGATTTGTGACCGTATCCATTACATGAATAACAATGCCCATGAAAAATGATTTCATACCTTTGCTTTGGTGTCCTAAGAATAGCTTCTTGATGTCTTCCTTGTTTTGTTCTTTTGAATTTTTTTTTTTCTTGTGTATATGGTTGTTTTGCATCATTGTCTTCCTTCTTTGATTGACTTACCTCATGCTTCTTTGAGGTGCTTTCTTCAACATGTGTAGCTTCCTTTTTGTATCCAAGACCTGATTTATCATATGGTGATCCTTAACTTTCCAAGATCTCATCCAATATTAGTGAGCTATTCAAGAATTTATTTGACTTCTCCACTTTCTTTCTAACATCAACAATTTTAGCTTCTAACTTACAACACGACAATTCCTTTTCATTTATTTGATTCTTCAATAATTCCTCTATCCTTTTGGATTCTTCAATTTGGGTCTTGAGATGAATAATAATTTCAAAACTTTTTCTATTCTCATCATCTACCTTCATATCTTCTTTTTCATTCTTTAGTCTTGTGATCTCTTCTTCCTTTTCTTCTAATTTGGTCTCATTTCTCTCTTCTTGTGCTTTGAGCATTCCCTTTAACTTCAAGATGTGCCTTTCATTCCTCCTATGAAACTTCTTAGTTTTGTCTGAAAGATATTTATAGTCTGTATAATAATGATCATTGTTATATCTATATAAACCCGCTTCAACTTCTTCTTGAAGTTCTAGTAGATCTTCTTCTATTATTTTCATGGGATAACTACCATCAAACTTCACACAAACTGTTTCTAGATCTTGTTCTTCACTTGAGTAGAAACATTCAATATCATCACATTTTGAATCATTTCAATTGGGAGTCTTTGGATATTTTTTACCTTCATTTGAATTACTTTCAAGATCTTCCTTTTTGCCAACATCATCACATGATTCTTTTCTTTCCTTTGTGCTACCATTATCACTTGATTCTTTGTATTCATTTGAAATGTTTTTAAGATCACATTTATAAATAATGTATTCAAGTGTCTTTGATGATTTTTTACCTTTAATGATATTGATGGAGTGGTATTCATCATCTTCTTCCTTGTTTTGATATGTCTCCTCTAGCTTTAGACACAGATCCTTTGCAGAAGTGCATTGTCCCATGCTCTCTTTGATAGGGCTTGAGAGTCCACTAAGAATGGTCTTAAGAGCCAATGCATCATTCTTATTTCCTTCCATTTGAGCTACAAACTTTGACTTGTTCTTCAATAGAGTTGATCCACCAATGGTTTTCTTCCAAATAGTTTCTCCCATTGTATTCAAATACACTCTCATCTCTATTCGCCAAGTAGAATAGTTTTCCCCATCAAGGATTGGTATTTCATCATCCATTTGTGTGTCTATGGATCTCCTTCAAGCTTGTTAAGGCTTGTAGTGAAGTATCACTCTGATACAAATTGTTGGACACACCTACCACACTTAGAGGGGGGATTGAATGAGTTTGGGGCTCTTTTTCCCAAAACTTCCCTCTTACACAAAAACTCATTAGTTGACATTCAACATTTTACTCATTACTCATTTCTTTCATTTATAACTAGTTATATGTGAACACATACCAGCAACATATATCAACAATATATCATCAAAAAGTCATCACCACAAGGAACACAAAGAACACAAGATGTATGTACAATTTTATTTTTATTACTGACTACAATCCTTGGGGTTTTTCAGCAACAACTGAATATAGTACCACTCTACAAGAGCAGTAACTCTATAATGCAAGACTCATCTTACATCCTCAGCACCAAATGAGATGAGGAAACAATCCACAACAGATATCAATCTTCAACAGGTACATGACCTGTTAGTAGTGCAACCCACGTGTGTGCGCACCCTGGCTCACAACAATCTGCGTATACCTTCTAAGAGATTAGGATTTATCCTTCAATATCAACTCAGATACTTTGAAACCAATTCATCATTCTCTTCTGTCTCTCATTTTCCAAACTGACCACCAGCCAGTCACAACACATCCAAGCTCTCCAATATCTTACTCATGCTCCACAACCAATCAATATGAATGCTACTCAATCATGCATAAGTAATCAACATACTATAGTCATCATATCAGTACTGAATCATAAGAGTGTTTCTCACTCCATCAACCAAAATAAACCACATCATAGCAGCCATACCAAGAATTCCCTAAGCATTCACAACACAACAAGCTATACTATCCATCAAGACAATAATGTAATCATACCAGTGTCTCAGTGACAGATTTGAGCCCATAGAATGTAGATCTGGATCCTGCTTCAGTATTCAACTACTTGTCATCATCTCAACCAAAAATCTCCATGATTTTATCCATTGTATGCTCCCTGTACACTGACATCCTGTGTATTGTATTCACCCTGTACACAGATAGCTTGCATATACACACCCTATACGCAGACATCCCGCGTACGCACTAGAAAATAGGGTTTTTCTATAATTTTGTGAATTTCATCGTCATGATATTAGACTTGTCAAAACTTCAATGCATCCTTAATATCCTCTCGATCTCCTATCTCTCAAAATAGATCTTCAATCATGCTCAAGAGATCCACACCAAAATGCTCTCACAAGAAGCTCTCCATCAATACTCCAAAAGATATTCTCACAAGAAGCTCTCCATTGATCCACAAAAAGGATATTTTCCAAGAGACCATTGCTATATTGTTTATAATTTCATCCTATAGGTTACTTAACCCATTTCTAGGTCACTTAAACCTATTTTCCTTATTTTAGGGTTAACCACTTTCCATAAATAGAAAGTTCTCCATTACTTTTTCATTTAAATATTCTTTCTTGATTTTGTCATCTCACTTTATCGTTTAAATAATATTTATTGATTTTTGTTCGCGCTCGAATCGTCACAGGGTGAGCAAAAATGGGAACGCTGGCATGCCCTGTTGGGTTTGGCAAGGCAGAACAGGATGCTATGGATCAAAAGGGTTAACAGAAACAGAAACAAACTATAATCTAACTACGAACTGAAAGAAAATAACACTACGACAATAAACAAAGAACATTAAAAATCATACACAGGTGTCTTCAAAGGTTTCATGCAGGTGCTTTATTGAAACCAGAGCGCACGCAGAAGAGAGGGACCAGGAGTTCCTCCTCCCTCCAGTGGAAGGCTCTTCGAGGCCCTCAACCCAATGCTTTCCTTACAAAATGAACAGAACTGAACTGAGTGAGTGGTGAAAGAACTCTGGATTACACTGCTGATGAGTTGATTGACAAAGGATGAGCTCTGAATCATCTGGCCAGCATAACGATGATTCGAATTCCCTGTTGAAACAATGAGTCCTCACAACCTTTTATAGCCGTTTCAAGGGTGGTCTTGTAACCTTATCCAGGTGTGAATAGGGGCGCATTAGGGTTCGTTTAGGTCATTTAATCCACTGTTTTTGCAGAGCCGACTCTGATTGAGGGTCAAATCACCTCGGGGGCCGGTTTGTAGGCGGTCGAGAGGCCAACCTAAGTCATTAATGCGCCGTATTAGCAGATGCACGGCTTTTTTTGTGGACAGTCACGCGTCGGGCGCGCATGCGCGCATAACACGTTTTTGTCCCGCGCATGTGCGTGCGCATCAAGATGATGTAAAGCGCCTTTCAATTTTTGGTTACTTTGTATAGTTTTTTTCCCTTCTTGAGTGCTGTGGAATTGATTCAGTGCCATGAGTGACTTCATTGCTGTTTTGATGATGTGGAGTTCTTGTCGCCATGTGTAGACGAAATTAACAGATGCCCCCTGATGGATGAGGTTAGGAGCATATGTATAGCCGAAATCCATCAATGTTTCTTCTACTGAGAATGTTGTTGTAAGGGAAAGAAAGAGTGGGACCTTTCGGAGCGATCCGTTGGAGGAAAAAGGAACCGGTATCTCGATCTTCTGAGAGACGTGCGGAGAAAAAATATACAATTATGTACAAACAAGGCGGGCATGCCCCATGCTCATGTGATGTAACTCTGAAAAAAGATGACGAAAGTTTTGGTGTAGACAACTGCAGCGCCCTCAAGGGTGGTAATGATAAAGGCAAAAGACAATTCTGCAAAGGAACATACTCTGAATAATGGGAAATGATCACTATAATAAGCAGCAATGATGATGTGGGCATTGATGGCCCTACCACGTTCAGAGGTCTTCGGCAAAGGACAAGAATAACTGCAACAGTCGCAAAGTAAGACCCACCATAACATGAGAAAGNAGGATCAAGATACTATCGCCCTTCTGGAAAAGTGTGTTGATGTCGACAAAAGGGGGACGCGACTCCCAGAAGCAAAAAGGTGCTCCGTGGAATCTACTGAAGTGAGGAAGTGGCAGAGGTACATGGACGAAGTCAAGTAGTTGGATGACTCAAGACTTCCCTTGGCTGGAGGATGTATGAGGGAAAATAGTGGCCGCAACCGTGTAACAAGGTCGAGTGTCAGGGGGACGACAAGACTGGTGCTAAGTTGTTCCAGAGGTGGGACAAGGTGGACAAATTCAGAGGGTATAGGTAACTGGCTTGTGGGGTACTCTGAAGATATGGACGATGACGGCAAGGGTAAATGAGAAGTAGTGCTCCAACCAAGGGTGACATGGGTTGCGTGTGGCCAAAAGAGAGCAGGTCGCCTACGGTGATGACAAAGAATGTAATGACTGGAAATAGAGGTGTTTGTACAATAAATAATAAATAGTAAATAATTTTTTGGGGAGAAATGTACAGATACAGAAACGGGTGCCCCAGTGTGAAATGTGTGCCCCAGGTAGGGTGGAATTGTCATGAGAAACTGATGAAGGGTAGGGGCCCCATTGGCGAGCTTCTGTATGAGGTAGGTGAAATGAATATAGGTTCGCAAATGGGCAAACTGATGGTGGATGAAATGGTGGGTTCATGATCCTGCGGAGGTGCAGGTAAAAAGAACATAACCATAAAGCGATGATTTGGGAGTCCATATGGGAAGCTAGCAAAATGAGGAGAAGAAGTATGTGGTTGATTCACAGCATGATGTAAGACTACTGGGACTCCCATCCCTAAAGGGTAATGAAGAACAGCATGAGTGTCAAAAGTGCAAAAAGGTGCTATGAATGGGACAACTCATGTGGGTGAGAATGCTACCGGGTTGCAGTACCGTAGATGCAAAATGGAGGTTTGGGTACTGCAGAGCCAGGAATGTGGATCCTAAAGGCTAATATCAGAGGGTGTGACTGGAAATGTAAGTTCAATTCAGTGGGATAGCCTACATGCCAGTGCTGAATATATACCTGAAGGGATGATGGCGATGACCGATGAGCAAGTACCTGCACACAGAACAACCAAATACCCAAAGTGAACAATATCTGAAGAGTATCAAAGTTATGAGCATGTATTTGATAAATGTGACAATGCGTGTGCGTACCTGGCCATGATGTGGAAAAAAAAAGGCGCCCCGGGGGCTCTGGGTAAAAAGTGGCCCAGAGATAGTCATGATGTAGGCGGCGGGACGCTGATCCCATGGCTGAAGACGGTTTGAAAAATGGATGTCGTGGGCTCCCGGAATGGTGAGTGGAAGTTTGGAAAAAACCCTATATATAGTTGTAGGGCCCACATTGCCACCTCATTTGTACCTACTGCTACAGTGATCTCCAGAGAAGATCCAGAGGAGATTGAGTGATTCTGAGGGCATAAGGCATCCGTTTCCCGGTGTGCGAGATTCAGGTTAGTGGTCTGAACATCCTGCATAGCTATAGGTTTCTAGTTTTTGGGCAGGGTAGGTACAGGGGGCCGTACGAGAGTTTTAGGAAGTTTTTGATAGGGTGTGGGCCCCAATGCACGGGCGACTCAGTGGAAGGCGCGCATGAGTGCGCGCCTGTACACTGAAAAAGTGTGCATGAGGGCGCGTCTGTGGGGTAGACAGGCGCGCATGAGTGCGTGCCTGTAGGTTGAACAGGCACGCTCTAGAGCGCGCCTGTGGGTATCACAGGCGCACTCTAGCGCGTGCCTGTAAAGTGAACAGGCGCGCATGTGTGCAAGCCTGTATGGTGAACAGGCACGCATTTGTGCACGCCTGTGGGGGTAAAAATCGTGCCTTCGAGGCAAGGTTTCAAGGTGAAAAAATTAGCTTATTTGATGTGTTGGATTATTGTCTAAGCTAATATAGGATTCTGGGTTGTGTGCATGCGGCGATAAGTGAGCATGGATGTGCGATGGCACGAGCAGGACTGGGAGCCGCTACGGGAGGAGGTGGCCGAGGCGAGGCCGGCAGTGCGGGCATCTTTAGTAGCCAGTGGGTTGCTATATTTTTTTGAGTGCCCTCTGATACGAGCCCAGGAGTATTTGCTCCAGTTTCTGATTGAGATGTGGAGCCCTGAGCAACATTGCTTCCTCGTGCGAGGAGAGAAGATCGCCTTCACTGCGGTGGAGGACATATACTTTTTGACTGGGATCCCCTTTCGGGTAACACCGTTGCCAACAGCGCCTGTGCTGCCGAGGTACACTGATCTGGCGGATGTCGCCGAGCGATACTGCTCAGGCGAGCACTATATGACTGGGTCATCAGTGCGTATCAGTGCGATAGATGTTTTGCTGCATTGTTGCGTAGCAGCGATGATAGTGCGGGTGTATGGGACCCGAGCGCCCCACTGGATTAGTGGTGGCAAGTTGTTGCTGATGGAGAGGTTGGTGGTGGGCCGGGAGTGGTTCGCCTGGGGTCTCACTCTTCACACGCATATGGTTGCGCAGCTGGACTGTTGTCGGTCCACAGGCAGGGGGGAGTTTTATTTTGGTTCCATCCTGGTGGCCTTTTTCTTGGAGAGGGTGCCGATGTTGCGGCCGAGGGTGGTGCTGGAGGTACCAGCGGTACGAGAGCCGTGCTTGAGGTGGTGGTCCCAGATTTTGGTTCACCACGACAGTGGCGAAGGGGGACATTACTTTACTGAGGAGGCAGCACTGATATGGCGGAAGACACCGCAGTTTATACTCCAGTTCCCCTATGCGAGGGTGGACTTCCGGGGGGACCCGGAGATGGTACTGCCTCCTGGGGAGGTTTTTGACCACAGAGGTATGTT
>JASDQU011310239.1:9301-25288 GCA_032191745.1 Picea mariana
GTTTATTTACTCTGCAAATATTGGATGATAATGCTACATTGATATAACACTTGCATTATATGGTTAAAAAGGATCAGATTTCTCTATTAATGATTCACCCCCCCTCTCAGTAATCCAACAAATCCATCCATCCAAAATAATTTATTTTTAGTTGTAATACTTGGTGGCTAGTTGTTGCATAATTTTCTTTCCCTTGATTCCATGTATCGTTGTTGAAGCTTCTAGAATTTGTAGTAGATGTAGGTCTATGATAATATATTGTTGAAGAGTGGTTTTGTGATGCCTTGTTCCATGAATCTTGAAAATTATTCCATCTTCTTCTTTGATAATGTTGATATCGATCTTGTTGTCTTCCTTGAAATGTTTCCTGGTAATGATGGTGTCGATATGGTTCCACTTTTGATGGTTTTTCTTCACTCTGCATGTGCATTTCATTTATATTCTTTTAAGAGAAAACAATATCCTTTATCTTCCTTACTTTCTCTTTGATTGTTCTAGCCTTGGATATAGTACCATCATATTTGGCATGTACGTCCTCTAGATGGAGTTCAACTTATTCAAGTATCTTCTAGTGACTTTCTTGAATATTTTCTTCTTTCTCCTTTTGAAGCTGCAATGTCACCCCAATTATCAAATTATGACATCCTTCTTCAATTTTGGATTGCATTTCTGATTTTACCTCATCAATATTTAGGGATTCCTCAACCTTCTTGCAAATTTCATGTTCAAGTATTTTGGTAGATTCTCCATCCAATATCATTGTTTCTTCTTGATTTTGATAATCCTTTTTTTCTTCTTTCAATCTCTTAACCTCATCTAGTGATCCAAAAATACTTAGATGTAAAAATTATTTCATAAGTACAAATCAAACATCCGACTAGATTTGGGAAATAAATATCGTCTTTGACTATTTGCAAATAACATGTGAATGCATTACTTATCCATAAACTTCAATGACATTGTTGAATAACTTGTGAAAATAAAATGCTAAAATGAAGTAAAGTAAGATCAACAACAATTCAAATGGCACATAAACAATTTGTTAACGGATTTCACCCACCTTGGGCTATGTCTCTGGGTCCTTTTTCAACAATGAGACCGTTCAATTATTGATGAAATACCAAAATTACAATGAATGAACTTGAAAACACCAATTTTTTGAAGATACCCTTCAATTATGTTGGTCAATTCTAGAAACAAATGTCACCTTTGAATTCCTCTCAAAATTATGAGAAAAATGAGTATAAACTTGACTATGTTCTGAACAGGTACCCAAAAATCCCTTTTTGCACGCATAAAGAGACCATGGGTTTTGTTAGTCTCTAATTTTGTTCTTGATTTAGTGAGTACCCATAATCCTAAATCCTCCTTGCTTATACTTTGTTCCTTGATTTTTAGACTTTTTCCCTTGTTTTGATTTGCTATGTTTTGCAATTTTTGCACTTTGAAATAATTTTCTTAAGTTTTGAAAGGTTTAGGATGTGAATTAATGAGATTTGTCACATCACATGCCTATTTGAATTTTGAAATTTCAAATTATTGCCAAGTCATCAATAGTGTTACGGGAATAATTTTATTCCTGTAGCACTAAAATAATCATGATGTGACATGTGCCAGCCATCCAAATCTTGTCATGATCACATGAATCGTGGACAAAAGACCTGCATGTACTCCACGATCTCGCTTGAATCGATAATGTCGTGTGAACCGTTGCATGAATGAGATCACTTTGTACCTGCAAGGACCTGAATCAAATCAGTTCCATTTCCAATATCATTATATGAAACTGTCACATGTTATTCTAATTCGTTGGATTATGTGCACAGATCTCCATTTAAGGAAATTGTTATGTAGTAACAGTTGTAGATTTTAAATTTCTGATTTCCAACAACATCGAGTTACAACACTGTATCATTGACATGGCATCGAATAAAGGTGGGAAAATTGTTAGGTTGGAACCTGAGGGTACTGATCTACTTGAAGCATATCCACAAATGGCACAAAGGTTCAAGGACACTGGCTGGTTTGAGTTCTTGACCACTTTCCAGGGGCATGACGAACATGTGTCCATGTTATTTGCACAAAACTTCGATGGCTTCGAAGTGGTGATTGGTAAACTGTTGATGTTGGTGACAAAACATTCCTTTGCCAAAGCATGTAAATTGGCTATTGGGGGGGAACGATGGTGGAAAAAGGAGCATGTAGTCATGGAATTCGTCAACCAATTCTTGCTACCAGATAAGCAGAATCCAGATTGGAAGAAAGGAGTTCCCCACAGCTGGATCAGATAGGAGTGGCATATCGCTCTGATCATAATTCATAGATATACTACATGCGAAGGTAGGTTATCGTTGGTCTACATCTACCATATTAGGTTATTAATGCATATCAATGGAGATTACCCTCTAAATATGCCATATTTTCTACTCAAGAGCTTATCGAAGTTGTCAAAAAGGGTACAGTCTCACCCTACCATGGCCAAAGGCAGCTTGTTTTATCAAGTTTTAATTAAGTCACTGGTTGTGTCTGCTTTGAGTGAAGTACAGAAACCCTGGAATTGGTTGATCCAATCTCTAAATCCTTATCCATAGCCAAGCAAACAGAAAAGGGGCAAATGGAAAAAGGCATATACAAATAAATAGAGTACCACATTTGATGAATTATCTATCAAAGAGGAAGTATCTGCAACTAGGGTGACAAGGACCAGCAAGAGAAAGAAGTAGAATTAACAAATTCTTGTTGATACTCCTGTAGATGAAAACCAAGAAAAATCCACCACCAACAGAGGTAAGAAACCAAAACTTGATGTAGAGATTGAAATTTTTTCTGATGCATAAGTATTTTTTGATATCGACAATAAAATGGAAGAAAACTCAAATGTAGATTTCAATATTAGCTCAATTAAATCCACAGTCAAACATAAACAACAAGCAACCAGTAAGAAAGGTTCTACAGACAAAAACTTGGGGAAGATACAAAGAAAAGGAAAATAATTTGCTCAGTATTCTACAAGACATATAACAAGAGAAACCACCAGATCATCAAAATCTGAAGCAGTGTTTTCTGATGACAAAGTCTATTATTCTGCAGAACAAGAAAAGCTACAGGAAATACTCTGTTTTTTTTACCTGTTATAGTCTTTATCTTCAAGAGAGGTTACAGAACAGTTGGAGATGAATTTGTTGAAACCAAAAGAGGTTTTTGTTGGTAAAATGACCCTTCACAAAAACCTCTCTAGGTTTTTACACATCTATCACATTTCTAGAGATTCAAATTTATCTTCGAGGCCTATTTTTCTGAGAAAGCTACAGGAAATACTCTGTTTTGTTTTACCTATTTCAGACTTTATCTTCAAGAGAGGTTTCAAAACATATGGAGATGAAATAATTGAAACAAAAAGAGGTTTTTGTTTGTAACATGACCCTTCACAAAAACCTCTCTTTATTTTTACACAGCTATCACATTTTAAGAGATCCAAATTTATCTTTGAGGCCCATTTTTCTACGATTTCATAATAAATAATTTCCTGTATTAGTCAGTAATTTTGGGAGAGGTTGCAGAACATATGGAAATGAATTTTTGGAAACAAAAAGAGGTTTTTGTTGGGAACGCGTCCCTTCAAAAAACCTCTCTTGGTTTTTACACAACTATCACCGTTTGAGATATACGAAGATATTTTTGGACCCTATTTTTTAGGAATTTGCCATATTTATTTTCCTAAAAAATATCATGGACAACAGTTGACAAGCCACCTCATCAATTTGAATTGGAGATCAGATTGGATCTTAACCTTGATTATTTGAAACAAGAAACTAAATATATATGAGGAGTTTTCAGATCCATTTCTATTGGATCTTGATAATTATGTATTGTTTCTATATAAACTCTATAGAAGGAGAAGTTAAGGGTCGAAAATTTGGATATACAGGGGACCAATTTTGAAACTCCTTGTAAGACATTCCATATTCTATGTGACACTTAATGGAAAAGGCATATTGATGGTTAGACTTTCTCTTCTTCCATGTTCTTTTTCTTTTCATGCTTGCGATCATTTATCAAACTGCGATGCATTGTTTTCTTGATTATTAATTAATACATTGAAGAATTTGTTGTTGTGATTATTTTCAAGTTTTTGATTTCAGGTTGATGTTCTTGCTTCTTAATGATATTTTGAGATAATATTTCCTTATGAGGTTAACAAATTGAAGACTTCATATTATATTTTCCTTATTTGTATAATTCATCTATGTGACTACCCTTTAACCAATCAGTGGGATATCATTTGTCCTTATTCTGAAATTCTTGTTTATCTTGAAGCCTTGAACCAGTTTCAAAAAACCACTATACATTTATCCATTAAAAACTATTGCAATAACATGATGATTCCCTAGCTTGCCCTCACACAGTTAAGTGCAACTTTAGGGACTAACATGTTTCATATATGGTAATCTGAACTAAGAATTTCATATGCAACCCTTTTACATAGAACCGACATCACCATCAGATTCCTCTTGAAATTATGAGAAAAAAGAGTATAAACACCCTATACTTTCCTTAAAGAACTCAATAGCACGCAAAACGAGACAAACCCAAAACTAGATACACCTCTTGCACGTAAATTGAGGCAATATGTACTTGCCACGAGTTTCAATGGAACACATTCCAATTTGGAACACAAATACTTTTTCTCATATGTGGTATGTGTGCTATTTTATATAGGGTAAGTTAGCCTAACTGACCCCTTATATGCTCAGATCACATTTGTTACATTAAAATAAATATTAGTTTGTTTGTTGTAACAAGAAGTAATTGTGGCGAAATGGGAGGAGGATAAAGTTAATACTTTGGAATATTCCTTGAAATATTATCTTGGAGGTCATGGGTTTGATTCCCATTTGACCAAACAACCTTTATGCTCTTTAGCCATTATCGACCAATCAGAGAGTGCCACATGGCACTCTCTGGTTGGTCCACCTGTCTACACAGTCAACATACTACCATGTCATCTACCACATGTACTTGTATGAATCTACCACTTGGTTCCTTCCCATTAGTCCACATCACCCTGTTGAATGTACTTTCCACTTCATCATACGAATGACATGTGGCACTATTTATTGGTCCACATGGGTGCCTGAAAATGCCAAAAATGAGTGACACATGGCAACCTCTCGTGCTTCCATGTTAGCTTGCTGACATCAGCATGATGCCATATTTTTAGTTGTATGACCTGTTATCACTCCAAGAAACTCCTTAGGGTTGTAGGCTAAGAATGCTTGGTAACTTAAAAAATTTATAATCAAAGTATGTGGATCAATGGGATAACTGGGAAGGATTAATAAAAGGACAACTTATCATGCATTCGAATGAGACAGTGCTTTTAGAAATCAATAATCAGACAATAAAGTTAAATAGGGGATGAAGAAAACTAGTCTAGATAACCAAATACAACAACGTGCAGGGTCATACAAGACAGCAAGAAGTTTTTTAGTTCAAGTTCATGAGCTTCATAAGAAGATGACAGTTCTTAGAAGCTGAGATAAACTGAAATAAAATGCAAAGTAATGAAATATATGAAAGAATCTGACATTGAAAACAAAAGAGGACTGTGATTCTATTACCAAAATAAGAAGTCTTAGTATAATAGCCGAAATGTATCCAGGATTGAAACCCCCCTAGACTCTTAGAAAAGCTTGGCATTTATAGCCTTTTACAATCAGTTTTCAGATCCTAAAACAATGGATCTGATATTCTAAAAATAGAAAGTCAAAACTGATCTACAAAAGATAAGGAGAGATCCTCAAGATGAGGTCAATCCATATCTAAGAGTAGTAGATTTGATGAAGTGCAGTTTTAGCCTCCCAAGGCTGTTTGATTTGGTCCTCCAAAGATAAAATTCAAATTTGATGATATGTCTTCAAATCCCTGATATTCTACCTTTGACAAGATGCCAAATGTAGTTGAAAAACCCCCTTTTGACCTTATCCCTCAAGACTAGCCTTTGAATCAGACTTGATAATTCAAGAAGTGTCTATTTGAAGTGGTTTCAAACCATTCAAACCCAAAAAATCCCGATCTAGGAAAAAATTTGGCTATTATGGCTGTGACAGGCTTTCACCAGCTAATTTACCCGAAAATCCGCTCCTTAGCTCGTGAAAGGCGGAGCTTTCACTAGCTAACTAGCAAAATTCAAGACGGGATAGCTGGTGAAAGCACAGATTTTTTCAAAATCAAATTTCTCAGTCATGGAGAGTCTGTTTTGCATGCTTGAATAGTTGATCGACATCTAGAAATCGTAATCTTTCTAATGGTGCTTTCAAATCTACATTTGGAGTCCTTGAAGCTAGTCAAATATTCTCTACAATATTAGGCATCATTCTATCAAAAATGCCAGTGCATTTTTGATCACTAACATGACCCATACGGACAATCCATGTGGAAGCCTATGGGCCTACCACCTAGCACCCTTGCTTTGACTTTTGATATGTTTGACCAAAACTTTGATTGGCCATAATTTTTTCGTACAAACTTCGTTTGAGGCGACTTTTGTGCCATTGGAAATCTATCACCAAGATCTATGCAATGGAGTCATTTTCAAAACCATTTGAGAAAATCAAAGTTTGATCATTTTTAGATTCTCCTAGATCTTTTTGAGCATTTTGGATCCTCCTAGATCCTCCTGGATCGTCCAATAGTTTTTTATTATGGTTTTGTAATCTACATACCTCTTCATCTTTCCTTTTCAATTATTCTCTTGAATCATCCTTTTCCCACTTTGCTTTGCTATTATTTTCTTTCTTTAGGTTCTTAACCTCCTTAATGAGTGATTCATTAATGGATTGTATCTTAGATATCTCCTCACCCTTATTCCTAATATGTTCTTTTGATTCTTTTAATTCATCTTGAATTCTATACAATTCTTCCATTTTTGTATCCCTAATCCATTTATCTGAGAAGATTTTTTCAAATTCTTCTCATGTGGAGCGGAATCTAGTATCTTCATCATAGTTATTCCACCACTTAGAAGCTTGCCCCCCAAAACAAAAATATTCCCTACAAGGACTCATGTTATTTTCCTTTATCATCCTCAACCATTCTCTGGGATTTATTTAAGCTTTATCTTCATCTCCGCTAAAGCTAGGTAGTGCCATTGATTCTTAATTGAGGTCTAACCCAAACCTTAACTTACAACCTCAATATATTAGGAATAATCAATCCAAATAGTTATAATACTTGATACAATATAATATACTATGTTTTCTCTTTCTAATGGATTTTGAATCAACTCAATTGGACATTCCAATAAAAATTTATGATAGTTTTAAGTGAACATACCTTTGAAACCCTGATTTGGAGTCTGTCCTCCTAGCCGACCTTCCTTCTGATGTATCTCTGAAATTTAGGCACCTTTTAGTCTGAAAGTTTGACCTTTAGTAGTATGAAATTTCTTCTCTTCAATACCATAGGTCTGATAAAAATTGGATGTGCCAAGTGGAAGTTAGGGTAACTTCCCCACACCTTCCTGATTTTTGTTCTTTCTAGGAGAGATAACTTATACAGCGTGCCCTGCGCACAATATTTGATATTTGATTCTGAAAATTGTACTAGAAATGTGATAGAATGTAATATATTTTCCAATGTAATTGGTCTCATGTAATTTGGAGCCTCCTTGAATAAGATATTATCTTTTTACCTCGAACACTTGTTTGAGACCAGTTATAGAACTAGCCATAAACCTATCTTACACAGGGTGTATCTTTGAAAGTAAAACGACCCAGAATATGAAATGCATACCATAGGTACCTTTATAAGTCTTGTAAATGACCTCCAAGTTTTTCTTTATGAAGTGGCCTTAAAAAAAGTTATAGCTAAAATTCCAAGATGAATTGATCGAGACAACAAAACCTTAGGATCGATGCTCTGATACCAAATGCAATGATCCAAGTTCTTAAAATCTCATTCAGAAAATATGTACACACCATGTACAAAATGTGAGCATGGAGCACAAATCCAAGATAGATACGTTACAAAAAAACTCCTTAAATAATAGGGGAGCCCCTCTCCAAATAACCAAATACCTTTATACATCACAATTCACATGTCACAATAAACAATACATTATCTCTATATATACCTATTCAAACTTGCAGATGAAGCCCCTTTACAACTAGGCCAACCCTATTACATATATATTTACACATTACATGTACATTTAGGCCCATATGTTCCCCCCCTTGGGCTCATATCATATACATTTATTTCTATATATGCCCCCCTTGGGTCATAACATGAGATATGAAGCTCAAGTTTCAAGCTACGAGTCAATGCATGATATAATGGAAACCAACCCAACGTCCTTCACATTAAAGGAGGAAGGTGAAAAATTGACGGTGGGTATATCGCACTGGATCCCACACATGGTTTTTCATTGCCACATGGCAATGGTCTCAACTCATGATTGTCGCTATTTTCACTTCACAGACATAACCAACTCCCAGTCTATTCATTGGTTAATAAAGTTGATTTCATTTCAACTCACGTATGGTATCATGCATACTTATTTTATGAACATATGGTGGTGGACCTTATGAATAACAAGTTTAGTTATATGTGGGTGCTATATTGTTTTTATAAACAATATTAAATTTATTATATATATCAAAACCCATTTGAATTGATATATTATACACCATGTTTTATTTGAAATCGTAATGGTTATATTTCATTTACATGGTTATATTGTGGGCCTCATATATATGTTGGAAAACATGGCTTAATTAGAAAACATGGTTTAGTTGGAAATTATGGTCATATATTATACAAGTTTGAAATTTCATGGATGCTTCGTGTGCCACAAATCTACCACCCAACACATGAGATATGAAGCTCAAGTTTAAATCTACAAGTTAATGCAAAATCGGTGGTGGGTATATCGCATTGGATCGCACACATGGTTTTTCAATGCCACATGGAAATGGTCTCAAATTAGGACTACCACCATTTTCACTTCACACGTATAACCAACTCTTAGTCTATTCATTGGTTAATGAAGTTGATTTCATTTCAACCCACATTCATTTCTTTGTGTTATGGTCAAGCTTAAGAGCTCTACTCAAGCCGCCTATCCAATACTGTATGGAGGAAAATGACTAGTGCCTCTCAGACTTGGTGGTGGTCTCGCCCATTCAATGACCTGGAGAATGAAACTATGGATCGATGCTTCATTCACAAGACAAGGTAGGCACTCGATACACATGGTTAACCACTCACAATATCTATGTGTTATTTTGGTATGAGTTTTATAACCAACTCTATCACTATGTTCATTTTTACCCTAGCTCTGATTGTCAAGAGTCATTTTTGTCTTGTTATATGTATGGTTTTATTCCCATATTTTAATTTCCATGTTATGAACATGACCTCACTTGTATTCATAACATGCCATCCTGAAACCATGTCACCATGACCCTCTCTCCCTGAACTCGTTTCCATCTATGCAATGGTTATGAGCAGTTTGCAAATGAAGTTGTAAACACAACGTGCGCCCAACCTCTCTTATGGCCTCAAGGTCGTCAACAATATGTTATAGTCATTTCAGTCTGTAAATAATTGTGTTTGCATATATATATATATGTATATGTATGCTCGACATTGTATGGACAAACGAAATGATATCTCAAACCCTTTGAGTCTACTCTTGCATTCACATATTCAAAAAGATGTTGGGTTTGTTGTAAGAGTTATATATGGCCAATATAATTTGGAAAATGATTATATGTGCACTTATGTCTGATGAATATGTCATTGCATATTTATTGTACATCGCCATACATATTATGCCTCTGTTATATGTTGCACATCCCTTTGAAATAATGTTGAGTTTTGGCCCCTCAATCTATTATCCCGATACCCCACTTGTTGGTTATGCATACTCGATTTTACTAAATGCATTTGATACTTGTGTTTGGTTTTAAAGAGAAATGAGTTGTTGAGTATCTTTGCTTGCCTCTGGCTATCATCCTTATTTTTTTTGTGGGTCTGGTTCGTGTTACACAGGCGACGTACTGGCAGTGAATGTATGGTGTGTTTGTTATGGTTATACATGCATATAAGAGAATCATAGCTATGAAAATATCAGTGGTATTAGTTCAAAATGGGTCTCTATTGGAATTGAGTTTTCATTTCTAAAATTGATATTTAGTTATGAGAATTATTTACAGTTTGGATGGCCCAAGAATATGTAAATTTGGATTATGAATGAACGTTAAATGATGTTACAAATAGTGCAAGAGGATACCATTCATGTGTTTGTTATGTTACTAGTACACATATGTATGATGTTACATTCATTATATGTTTAGAATAATTCCATATACATATTTTCTTTTATTTCATGTTATCTTTCCTAACTTATCAAGGTGATCATTCTCACCTCTTATTGGTTTAGCCGACCAATAGGTCGAAAAGTTGACATATGAACATTAATTTCCTCTCGTCAACACTACACACTCTCTCAAGGTTTCATTCATTCCAAATTTTATCCAAATGTGTATATGTTGAGAAATATTGATTCTCTCTTGATCATAGTATTATATGTAGATGAATTACTAATCATGGGTAGTTTAGTCTCATCCATTGCTGCAGTAAAGACCACTTTGATTGACAAGTTTTCCATGACTGATATGGGACTACTACACTACTTTATTGGTATTGAAAGCAGTCAGGTTGATCAAGGAATCAAGATGACTCATATGCGAGAGATATAATGGTCATATTTCATATGATCATCTGCAATATTAATATAGGTGTATACTAGTGACCACCCACCCATTCCACTAATTCAGAATGGTTCCACATCTTGGCATTTTTTCTACAGTTTTTTGAGTCCGAAACTTCCGGGTCCATTTTGAAGCCCTAAATGAAAAAAAAATCGGCACGTCAACACCTAACTGGTAGCTAAAGCAATATTCCAGGCCTTTTGAAATGTGTACTTATTGGATAGACCTTTTCGATGGGCTATCGATTTCCCCAAACAAACATCATATGAAAAATTATTCTCTCGGAAAGTTGACGTATAAAATAACCACATTAGGGGTGTTTCATCTTCTGGGGTTAGGGTTTTGGAAATTTAGGGTTTTCTCATTGATTATTTATGTTAAAATGAATTTTTGTCCTCTTTGTAATCATGTTCTTGTGAATGAGCGTTTCCAACACATCTCTCTCCTCAAGGATAAACTACCACCATTCTAGATAGATTGTGTGCTTTTCATTTTATATTCTTTTGTATTCCAAACAATCATTAACATAATCTTGTTGGAGTTACTTCACACACACCTAGGATTTATTTTTCCTAAGGTTTTTCCTTGTTTATTAGTCATTATTTAGTCTCCTATATTTTAAGAAGAATATTCCTCTAGGAGAATATTCTCTTCAATTTTCACTTCAGTTTGATCAGTTTAGTGGAGTCTAGATGCTACAATGGGATTATCACCATGTAGAATTTGGATCATCACCAGCTAATGCACATTGTTCTTGGGATCATCACTGGACTAGCACATTACTCATGATTCCTTGATATCCTCCTCACTTCACTTTGTTTTAGTCAGTTAACTGAAGACTGATATACTAGTTAAGTCAAACTAGGTGGCAGTTCACTCCCGTAATTGCCTGAGAGACTAGACTAGGTGGCAGTTTACTCCCATAACTGTTGGTGTGTATCCAAATAACTCTATACCACCACTATGGCACATTAGTTACTCATTTATCCTATATATATTGTAAATTATTCACTCTTTGAGTGTGGAATATGTTTAATGAGAATTCTTCCATTCTTTCTCTCTTGCTTCTTCTTTCTCAATTTCTCTTTGCAAATGTGTGTGGTATTTTCTATCTAGATCTATTCTATGCAGGTTCAGCACATTTACATGGTATTAGAGCCAGTAGAATGCTAAGAAAAATATACACCAAATTAATTTTGCAGGTACTAAAGATTGAAGAACGCAAAAAAGATGGATTATTCGTTGGAAATACTTCTCACGCCTCATAACTATTATTTGAATGGAATCCAAAAATTCTGCTTCTGCTCGAATGTAGAGGCTTGTACCAAATAACTATGGCAATGGAAGTAGAGCTTGATTCATCCGATGAGAAAAATGATTTTCTTAATAGACAATATATGGCCATAGGATGTATCCTCTGGTTTATTTCTCCTGAAATTCTCCATCAAGTATATGATGACTCATAAGAATCAACTCCAAATGAATTATGGACCATATTGGAGGTTCTATTTGGGAATAAAGAATATTGTAAATATTTCATGCAGGAGGTTGAACAGATAGAGCCAGAAGAGAAGCCATCAAAAGATCAAGCCTCTTATTATGAAGAGTATTCTACAAAAGTATTTGCACAAATTTGTATTCCATTAATTGAAGATGATGTCTACTCCATTTCATATTTTTTTTTTCAGAATTTCTGATCCAGATTTTATGAGGAAAAAGAAATGAATACAGATTATTAAAATGTGTTTAAAACAGAATAACAGAGATATAGTAAAATTGGTTTTCTATTCAATAACGAAATAAGATGAAACTGTAAAATGCAGCGAAAAAGAAGCTTGTTGGAATGGTGGTGGCTTATCTCTGAGAAGAGATGTGGCGGTTGTTCTCATTCACAAGAAGATGATTACAATGAGGCTCTGAAGGAATTTTTAAAGTAAACGGGAATGTCAAAAACCCTAGATATCCAAAAACCTAACCCTAGGAGATGAAGTGTCAAAAGTCATGTGGGCCCCGTTTGGGTAAGTCAGTACATCAACCTCCTGGGGTCATAACTTTTGCATACGATCTTTGTTTTAGGTGCACGATAGCCCATTGAAAAGGTATTAACGAGGAGATTCATTTTGGGGGATCAATCATGCCTTTCAATATCCTTGAGAAGCTCGATCCCTAAAAACCTTCATTTAGACCCTCAAAATGGCCCCAGAAGTTAAAACTGCTAAAAATAGTAAATCGTCGAAATTGCCAGAAAATTGTTTTGAGCGAGTTGGAAAAGGTGGGTGGCCACTGATATCCACTTGGATCAATACTCCCTCCTTAGGAATCAATGGCATATATTGCATTGATTTCCACCATCAGATGAGGAAATTTCTGTTGAATTTGGCCTCGAGTGAGCCACTTTCCTTGGTGCGGGAGTTGCCCTTCTTTGACGACTCGATAAAGCTGGATCCTTTGTTGTTGAGTGCCCTTGATTTTTGTGTCCACAATATGATCACTAGATTCCTTTTGCATGTAGTCAGGGTTGAGATTTTTTGGTGTCAACTGCTCTGCTATCTCTGAGGTGTCCAATAATGGTGGGAAATATGGTCGAAGGAAAGCCACATTGAAGACTAGGTGTAGACCAAGTAAAGGGGAATGTTGAGCTCAAAATCATTGTCACCCACAACCTTGGTGATGGTGTATGACCCATAACGGAATGGTCGACTCTTTCGATGGGGCCTTTTAAGGCGTTCTTTCTGCAAGTTCAACCAAACTTTGTCTCCCACCTGAAGCTTATGTGGCAGCTGATGTTGATCATGGCGTTGCTTATACTTGGAATTAGACTTCTGTAGAATATCCAGAACCTGTTGGAGAATGTGTTGGATCCACTCAATGAACCATGTGTCTTTGTCAGATTCTAGTGGAGGAGGGGACAAGTTGGTCGAGGTGGTCACCGGGGGTGTTTTGAATTGTACATGCGCAGGATATGTACGATCATTCGATTGACTACCTTAGTTTGGTCATCTGTCTGGGAGTGAAAGGCAGTGGATTTGGTGAGCTTGGTATCCAGCAGTGACCAAAGGCTCGACCAGAATGTGCTAAGGAACCGACTGTCACGGTCTGAGATAATGGTTTGTGGGATCCAAAAATGTACCCATAATCGTTCAAAGAAGAGCTTGGCAGTGGCTTCTGCTGTGATGTTCTTCTTGCAGGAAGCTAGAATCGCCATCTTGGAAAAGCGATCAACAACCATAAAAACATAGTCATTTCCCCTCTTGGTGGATGGGAGTCCCGGCATGTAGTCCATTGAGATGGATTCCCATGACCTGTAAGGAGTAGGAAGAGGGGTGTACATGCTATGTTTCTTAGTGGTCGGTTTGGCAATAGCATAGGCGGTGCAAGACCTGATATACTTGCCGACATCCTGTCGAAGTTTCGGCTAGTAGAAATGTTTCTGCAGCACTGCCATTGTCTTTTTGACACCAAAGTGTCCTGCCACCTAACTGTAGTGAGCTTCCCAAATCAACTTCTCATGCTCACTTGATGGAATGCAAAGATGGCCCAGATGATACAACAACCCATATTGAAGATGGAAATTAGCGACCACTAAGTTAGCGCCCAACATTTGGTAGGTGGTGGAGAAGTCAGGGTTTGTCTCGTATAGGTGGGGCCATCCGGAGGTCTCGTGTTTGTAAGAGTCTAGCACCATGGTGAGTGTCGCGACTGGAGGTCGGCTGAGGAAATCAAAAACTTGGTTGGTACTTCTTGTTTTATACTTGATGTTGAGGTGGAACTGTTGTAAGTATGTGGACCACTTCTGATAGCATTCATTCTGCAATTTTCCTTGGGTCTACATGAACTATAGTGGATTGTGATCAGTGTGGATGTATGTCTCCTTCCCAAGAATGTAATGTCTCCACTAACGGTAGGCTTTCACAACGGAGTACATTTCTTTGTTGTAAATAGGGTACTTATGGACAACATTTGATAGTGTCTCACTATGATATGCCATGGGGTGGTCATGTTGAGTGAGAACAGCACCCACAACATAGTCTGAAGAATCTGTCTCGATCTCAAGGGGATGTTGCAGGTCCGGTAATGAAAGTACTGGGGATGAGGACAAACTATTATTCAAGTCATAAAAGGCTTGTTGTTGGGAAAGACCCCACACAAATTTTTCCTTGCTGCCACCCCTAGTTACTTGGCTGAGGGCCCATGCGATATGAGAGAATCCCAACACAAACCTGCAATAGAAATTGGTGAGGCCCAAGAAGCTCTAAAGTTCAGTGAGTGTGGTTGGGGCTGGCCAGTCACGGATGACCTAGATCTTGGCTGGATCCACATGCACACCATGCCGATCAATGATGTAGCCTAAGTAATGGACCCTGTCCATGCCGAAGGAGCAATTTTCCAAGTTTGCATATAGTTTGTGTTGTCACAAGGTGTGCAGAACCTACTGAATATGCTGCATGTTTTCTACCCAAGTATTGTTGTATATGAGGATGTCATCCATATACACCACTACAAAAGTATTGGTGAAAGGTCATAGGATATTGTCCATCATCCTCATAAAATTTATTGGAGCATTTGTCAAACCAAAGCGCATGACCAGCCATTCAAAAAGACCTTCTTTTGACTTGAATGTGGTCTTCCATACATCTGTCTGTTCTATTGGGACCTGGTGGTAGCCAGACTTCATAACAATATTATTGAAGTATTTGACCCCCGTGAGCTGATCAAGTATGTCGTTGATTCGGGGAATCGGGTACTGGTTTCGGACTGTGATTTTATTCATGGATCGATAATCAATGCAGAGTCGCTAAGTCTCGTCTTTCTTATGCGCCAATGTGATTGGGATCCCACAAGGTGATGAGTTGGGACATATGTGTCCCTTGTGGAGCAGTTCTTGGATTTGCCTCTTGATCTCCTTGTTTTCTAACAGAGGGCAGCGGTAGACTGGCCAATTGGGTAGTGATGTGCCTGGGGTCAGATCGATGGGATGTTTGACCTGACAGTGCAGAGGTACCCCGGTAGGAGAGGAGAAGATATCTGAGTATTCTTCCACAACCTTGTCCACTTGCTTCTGTTGTGTGGAGAGATCGGTCGTGGAGGCCCTAGATGTGGCTGTGATCTTTCGCTCACTCTGAGAGTGGATCATGAAGAAGACAAATTTCCTGGATTGAGATATGACCTTCTTGCATTGCTTGGCAGAGATCAAGGAAATAGCACTAGG
>JASDQU011310240.1:0-22363 GCA_032191745.1 Picea mariana
TTTTTCACAAGGTCCATTCACATCACACATTCACATTTTTGAGTTTGCCACAGTTCTTGGCCAGTATAGTTATTTTTACAAACCGGGGGAAACAGGGTGTTACACTAGACAACTATCATGTTACGTTAAATACCGTGCCATTAGGAGGAGAAGGGTTTCCATTCGTTAGCATTGTAATTGTTCCATAGTTGAGCAGAGCATATAGGAGTGGTATTTTGAGAGAATAATAGAGTATGTAGGAGATTTTTTACTATCCATTCAAGCTATAGTGTCGAAGGAAACTCCATAGTGAGCACATATTTATTTGTACTTTATTTTTATAAAGAAAAGAGAGTAGAGCACAGGCCTCACCTTCTAGCTAGGTTTGATCCCATATTAGGTTTCCTAGGATACATCTTGTGTTCAATTATGTGGATGGTGTGTATATTTTCCTATTCTTTCATTTTTACATTCAATTATTTTCACAAATCTGAGAAATAAGTGAGTAGTAATTAATCTAGGATCTAAAGAAATAAATTGCACAATTTAAGATTTCAAAATATTGTAAGATTTGTTGTGACAAATTGTTCCAGTGGAATATCCATGATAGTTTACAGATCATATTGGTACCATAGCTAGGTTTCTTTGGAGCATTTGTTGGAAGTTGCAAGATCCAGGAATTGGCTTAAGAAAAAATTTGTAGAAACATAGTCATGGTAGATGAGTTTCTTCACAAAAAACCTCGAGAACTAGTAGAAGAGATATTCGTGAGATTGGAAGAGCAATGAATTGATATCTCTTGCAATATGGCCCTCCTCTTGGAAAATTTATCAACCAAGCTCAAACTATTCATGGAGGTTGGAGGCTCTAACTCAGAGATTGGATCAGAGGGGAAACTGAGAGATAATGAAGACCTAGAAAATGAGTTGAGGAAAGAGCCCAAGCAAGATCAACCAAGTTCTAGTGTTCTTACCCCTTCACAGTATTTATTTAAAATGGAATAAAAAATTGATATGAAGCCATACCAAGGTGAGATCAATGTAGTAATTTAGTAGAAATTATAGGTCTATTTCAATGCTCACAATGTAGATGAGGAGAAGAAGATTTTGTTCGCTCGACTGAAATTACAAGGCCATGCATTAACCTAGTGGGGAATCCACACAGAGACACTTAGGTTGGAGGGTGATCCACCAATAACTAAGTGGGAGGATTTCAAAAAGCTCATTAATTCCCAATTATACTCTATAGTGCATGTATAGGGCCAATGGATCCATTGGTATTACTTCAGGAAAAGGAAAGGGCAAAGTGTGTAGGAGTAAATCGTCAAATTCAAAAATATGTCTATCATGTTGGGTATCTCTACCAAGAACCCATATGTACTCCTAAAATATCTAGGGGCTCTACAAAATCATTTGTGAAATCAAGTGATGCTCTTCAAGCCTAGTAAAATTGAGGAGGCCTGTGTACAAGCACAATATCTGAAAAATATAGGCCAAAAGAAAGGACAACCAAGTGGTTCCAAACTGAAAGAGCACCAAGACACTTCCAAGGATGGGAAGAAGAACTGGAAAGGGAAATATAAGAAGATAACATCCACTACATATCAGTGCAAGAATCCAAGTAACCATTGTAACCATTCCAATATTGATGGTCACATTGAAGAAAATATTTGGAAACTACATCAAAGAGATGAAACCTAAGAATTGTAAGAAGAATTCGAGAAGAAGAACCTTTTAGCAATGAATTCAAGCAATTAGGTAGAGATAAGCTCAAATGTGGATCAGATGTGTTAGCACATATTCTTGTAGGGGAGTGTTTTCCCTTTAGTTTTATCCCTTGGATGACCAAGTGAAAATAATGGAGGCTTAAAAAACCTCACAAATGTGTTTCAACCAAATTTGGGGTAGGTTCTGCTAAGGTGCGCATGTATTGGGACCAGAGAGAGTGCTACTTCGGGAATTTTGAATTTGACAAAGGCACGTAGAATATCTGGGCCATCCAACCAAGGGGACACATGGAACATGATTGGAATTTTGTTATTTCATGAGGTGGAGCGATCAAGGAACAGAGTTTTAAAACTCGTGAAATGCGAAATCGCAAAATGATCTGAGCCGTCCTTCTCAGTAGGATGCGTGGCACACGATTAATCATTCACACGATTAATCATTTCGTGATTTCGGGGAATGGACCAGTCAAGGGTCCGAGTCATGAGGACTCACGAAGAGAGAAATCCTGAAATGATTAGAGTCATTCGATCAAAGAAGGGCATGTTTTAGATGATCCGAGCATCATGATTTTGCGACTCGGGGTTTCGAGCATGGAGCACAGTGCAAACTCCCGACACGCTAAATCGCGAAGTGCTCAAAGTTTGGACCCATGTTCATAGCTCATAGCCCTATGGTGTCCAGGTCCGAGAAGAATATTAGCACATGTTGCATGGAGCTAGTGACGTGGTGCTTCGAGGAAACAATCTTGAACATAAATTTTAGAGTAGATCTGACCGTCGATCTTAATTTGACCATTTTGCGAATTCAGGCATCGTGATGTTGTGAATCAAGGGGAGTGAGAACTCTTGATATGTGAAGCCCTAAAATTCCATTCTTTAAGACTAAGGTCACGGTCCGCGGTCACATGGGACGATGGAAAGGAGCTGCACAAAGGTTGGAGTGCACAATTTATTGCAGAGAAAGAACTACGTGGCCTTGAGCCACCATGATTCACTCAAAGAAGTTGTGTGCTCACCTGGACATTCATGGGTGTCAAGGCTCCATCCCGATCTTGATGTAGTTAGTTAATGGAAATGGGGGAGGTATTTTAAACCTCGTTTCATCCCGTAAATGAAAATCACAGAGGAGATGACCATGGAAAATAGAGCTTCTAGCCCATGGTACCCCTACGAGTGGTTTCTCTTGCAAGACCATACTGATCTGAGATCGTGTTTGATAGAAGAATGCAAGTGTGGCATGAAAAAGGAAGATGCATATGCCAAGCCTTGGATAAAGTGACCAGAGCACGCTTTTGTAGGGAGCTAGTTCCAAGTATATGTAGGCATTTTTTTCATTTTTGTAAGGGTCGATGGTAGAGCAATGCTCCCGTATTGTAAAGTTTTAATGAACACTCTGGTTCTCTGGTTATGTATGCATTTGAGACTTCTTTTTATGTGACAATCAACTTTCTTACTCCATCTTATTTCCCTCTAATACTGAAAGAGTTCATGAGTGACTGATTCACATGAGTTATTGTGACTGTATTATGATGAATGTTTGATCATAGTGTTGCTATAATTCCTTTTGGTTTCTTTGAAATTTGAATTCAAGAAGACCTTGGGTTTAAGTTTTTCTTCCTTAGGCTTCTAAAAAGCCTGATGTTCACAAAAGACCTCTACATTCTTCATTGAAGTCTTCCTCCTACTCACCTTTACTACAACCTACTGACTGAAGTTCAACTAAGACCTCACCTGCTTGTGTATGCTAGTCCAGTTTTCTGAGTTAAAATGATATCATCTCGAGTCTGCACCCATTTGACCTTTTTGAAAACCAACCCATGACATAAAATACCGACGGGCATCATGCTTACCTCTGTCGCAATCTAGGGGTGACTTCTAGTGATAGCAAGATGATTTCTTTCACTTTAGTGCAAAAGGAGATGAATTTGAGTATCCTTGATCACTGTTGGCTTAAATGATCTTCGCATGGGCTGTAAGACCCAAGGTTCTAGTTAAATATGACCAAAAAATCCATAAGACACTGGCCCTTTCAACATCACTTACTTGCACAGATGAAGTCTCACCCGAGGTATCTATGGGGACTGTAGGAACCAGGCTTCTATAGGAGTAAGGGAAAGGGAGGTGGATACTCGAGTCATTGTTCCTTATTTTGACTTATTGATAATTCCATAAATTACCACAATCATTCATGAATATTGCAGCATAATAAATCCATAAAGTCTACTCTACGAAGTATAATATCATTCATAAATGCACATAGACAAGTAAAAAACACAAGATACAGGATTATCTCTAAACTCTTTCTTTATTCATCTTATTAACTTATTACATTCATGAATCTTGCATAATCTCAACCTCATTGTTCATCCTCTCGCTCTTCAGACCCTCTTTCTCACCCCACCCATTACATATTTATACCCAAAATATAGGGCTTAAATCCCTATTCTATCTATCCAAAAAAATACCATTACAATGCATGGAATGGCTAACTTCAATTAATTAGTTGTTTGCTTTCTTTTTCTTTTCTCTCTTTACACAACTTTTCTGTTGTGCTTCTATTTCTGGAAAAGAGCATTATCGTCCTTCATGCTTTCTCCTCTTGCTCGCTTGCTTTATTATTCTATTTGTGCACTATATTTGTCCTACGCACTTTCCTTCATTTTGTGCCCTTACTTCTCCGACCTTTCTTATGCACACTTTCTTCTTCGCATTTTCTTCCTTCTGTGCCCTTACCTTATCCTTAGTTTTTTTCTCCCAAAATTTCATCCAAACTTCCTATCCAACAGGCCCCCAACACTCACATGTGGCTCGTCCCAAGCCACACATGCATGTTTCCTGTTCTTCCACTCTTTAATGAATTTTTGCATGACAACCTTAACGATCTCTACCTATGTGACAATGGTGGCCTCTTTTTTTATGATCTCCTCTATGGCCTGCGCGGTCAAGTGTGCTGCCTGAATCCCTTATTGGCTTCACTAATTTTCAACAACTATCCCTCCATAGTGGCCTATATGACCAGGGGAACTTATGGTACTTGTTTGTATAACTTTTGGAAAACGTCCCCCGTATTCTGTCCCATAGCTTCCGCTCCATCCTTCTCCTTTTTTGTTTTTATTTCCCTCTCCTCTGTGCCCTCTTTCATCCTCAATATTTCCTCCATTCCACCTTCAATATCCTTCTTTTGTTAAAGGGTCGTATCATACTATGTCTGTACTTGGGCGCTTTCATCCCTCATTATGGCCACATATTGGTGCGAGTTGTCTCCTCTATGCTTTATTTCCCACACCAACTCTACTTGTAACTCCTAGACTCTTTGGATGGGTAGTCAAGATATGACTCTATTCAATTGGCCCATTGTCATAATCTATTCCTGCAATTCGTTTGTTGGAAACTCAAGCGCAACTGCCTCAAGCTATATAGTTTTGTGTTCCCTTGAGGGATGTGTTAGGGCCTTTTATGCACTGGACGTTTCTGTTATTCTTTCGGTGGATGGTCCATCCCATGACCTGTGGTCTTTCTCGAGGCCTATTGTTTCTAAGAGTTGTTGAAGGAGTCCAATCTGATCATGGACCTTCTTCTGTTGGTCCTCATGCTTTGTTGTAACTTCTTCCCAAAGTTCCTCGGTGGAATCGCGGATTAGGTACCCAATCTGATCCATATCATCATTGGTCAAAATATAAAATAGGGTCTGCCACTATGATTTAGCTTTATTTCCCACCCCTTCTATTTTTTCTGACTCCTTATATTTTCTTTTGAGTCCCACTTCAAGGACTTTAGATTGGCCATATTGATTTTTTGTGCCATTTTTCTGATCCTCTACCTCCTTTCTTTTCTCTTGGTATTCATCCTCTTGTGAGGACTCCAGCTTATCGGTTGGGCTCTTCGGTCATCCTCCCAGCCAGATATGATTAAGTGCACATCTTCAGTTGTCAACTGGTAATTGGTTGGAAACTCTTGTCATGCAGGATCCTTTTTGGCTTGCACTTATATATGGTTTATGCCGACTCTAAAGAACGCAACATCCCTATAGGAAATGACTGCTTCCTATGGAATGTGCAGTGTAGTCTCTACTACCTTCATAATGAGTTGCAAATATGAATAAAAAGTGGCATTGGTGTTAGTATACTGCCTCTTAATGGTTTTATTCCATATGTTAGCATACCTAGCAGCCAATGGGCCATGACCAGAAGAACTCATGCGATTGAAATATGTGGTCTCTTACCACCCAATCATCGCAATGAGAATAAGTGCCCACACATAGTGAGATTCTGCACCCTTCTTCTGGGCCTCTGTGAAATCCTGCAAAAATTGGTTAACGTGAAATGTCACCCAGTTCATCTGAATGCATTCTTTGAATTGATCCGTGATTGAGATGATTGCCACTAATACCTCGTCTCTGCGACATTTGCACAGTAGTTTGTAGGCCAAAACCTACATAGTAAACCTGACCTGTTTTTCACTAATGCTCTTCACATCCAAACCCTTTTTTCTTCTAAATGTGTCATACTTGTCTTTCATGGCCTCGAAGAGGGTTCTCTCTCCCATTTTGTGGAATAGTAAGGACATGTCTTCGCTTTCTTTGCTAAACCCTGTGATACGCGAAATTAACGCAGTATCAATTGAGAATTGGGGATCTATCCAAAGTGTCTCCCCATGGACACAAATGAGTAATACCTTGAAATAATCATTGATTTCGTTACTTCGTCCAAAATGTGGAATTTTGAAAAAATTGAGTATCTTGAATTTCTCCAAGCCTGACACCCATTCTTGTGGTTCCACCTGATTTTTTCCTATGCCAGGGTCAGTCTTTGTGCAAAAATATTGATCCCTAGCCAACTTAGGGAATTTCTACGTATTAGTGATATCGTGGTCCATAAATTTTAAGTTGGACGCCTTGTAGAGCATGTCCTCATCTCTACTGACACCCTTCGGGACTGGTGCTATTGGTAATGGATACTTGGAATTCACTAGTATGATTACTAGGGGTGCGTCTTCTTTTCTCATAGGTAAATAATCTCTGTGAGAAATTGAAGGTGGCGTCGAGGCTGAATTTTTGACCACCTCCTCGGCCTCCACATCTACTAGTTGCTTCAATTTATTTTTTTTTGTTGCAAACAATCTTCTTATTCTCGGCGGTGCCATTCTCTCTATGTGCTGGACTAGTGGATGAGCAATGTGTGTCTATGCAGGTCGATGTAACTGGCTCAGGTAACTCGGCTCTTTTCGCTCTTGCTTTTCATGCAAAAATGACTTAGAGTTTTCTTCCCTCTTAGTGTTTTGTATGTTCGTGCCAAGTAGACTTGTTGTATCCCTCCTTAACTGCCTTGTCCAATATGGCGTCGAAGTTGGTGAATAGGTAACTAAATTCTCTTTTATGACCAAATCTGCCTTATGATCCTCCTTTCGTACTATTGATCTGTTCATGATTTATAATGTATTTTCCTATTTAAGGCTTATTTGAGTCGAGTTGTAACTGAAGTCTCAAGTTTAGTTATATTTTAGAACTAAAGTGTAATGCTGAGTTGTAACTGGAGTCTTAAGTCTAGTTCTATTTTCGAACTAAAGTGTAATGCTAAGTTGTAATTGAAGTCTTAAGTCTAGTTCTATTTTAGAACTAAAGTGTAATGCTGAGTTGTAACTGAAGTCTGAAGTCTATTTCTATTTTAGAACTAAAGTGTAATGATGAGTTGTAATTGAAGTCTTCAGTCTAGTTCTATTTTCGAGCTAGAGTATACCAATATCAAGTCTAGTTCGAGCTAAAGTATGAAGCTGAGTTATGATTAAAGAATGCAAACAAGTTACTATTTTGAGCCTCTCCCCTTCTCCTCTTCAACCTATATAAGAAAAGGTCGACTCCTCTCTTCAATACAGTTTTGATATGCAGGTTAAGGGAGAAGAAATAGAGGAGCATATCAATGATAAAGAGGCAACATACCAAAGCATCATATCAGTGTTGTATATCAGCAACAAAGGCTGCATATCAGAGGCATATATCATCAGCATATCAGTGTTGTATATCAATAATAGAGTCAGCATATCCGAGGTGTATTTCAACAAGGTCTCTTAGGTATTTATCAGGTCAGAGTCATCTTGGCAAGCTCTTTAAGAGCAGAACATTCATGGTGGATATTTGTAAGTGATCATACATTATTAATGCAATAAAGGAATATCATTTGCTGGGGTTTTTCTCCCTGTACAGGGTTTCCCCAGGGTATATGTGTTGTTGATGTGTATACCTACTTATATACATAGTTATTGCTATTTGATTATGATTTGGTATTTTTTAAGTGTATTAAACTGGAATCAAAGTGTTGAAGAAAATAAAAGAATTAATCCGCATAAGAAATAAAGCTCATAATTTAACATGGTATCATAGCTTAGGGTGTGTTAAGCATGTTGAAGTGAAGAATAAGTTACACATAGATCCAAGTGAGCATGATTAAGTTTCCAGTGTGAATTCCATGGCATCCTCCATTTCAGTTAGGGCCGAGAATAGGCTCGAAGGAGCTACCAACTTCAATTTGTGGAAGCTTCGAATAACAAATATCTTGTAGGAGAATGATCTTGAGTAGTATGTGACCACAATGGTGGAGGAACCCATGAATAATGTAGGAAGAGCGACTTTCAGGAAGATTCAAGCAAAGTCCAAGCAAATCATCTTTGACTTAGTCAAAGAGAGTATAATGCCTGCAATGACTTCGTTAATGACTGACAAGGACTGTATGGATACCTTGGTGAATCTGTATGAGAAACAGGCTCCATGTCAGAAGAGGACACTTAAGCACAAGCTTAAGTATTTGAAGATGGAGAAAGGTGAATCAGTGGCATCTTTTTGTTCCACGATATCCCAGATCAGAGATCAGCTTTTGGTCACAGGTGTGACAGTGGATGACGATGATTTAGTGCAGGCCATTTTTTACGGTCTTCCTTATTCATGGGAGACTTTCTTATCTAGTGTAAGTGGGAGAGAGATTCAACCCAAGTTTGAGAGGTTATGGCATGATTTCCTCTAGGAGGAGAGTCGCATAGCTACCAAGAGTGAGCCAATGAAAGAAGAGCACTCAACTTTAGCATCAAGATTTAAGGGAAAGAAGAAAGGCACTTTCCAGAAAGGCTCTCTGAGGAAGCCAAACACCAAAGGTACATTCAAAGGCAAGAATATTGATACATCTAAGATTAAATGCTTTAGTTGTAATAATTTGGGTCATTTTGCTAAACATTGTTGGTTTAGAAATAAATATCCAAGGAAAGGGAAACATCATGCCTCAACTGCTGAGGATGATGAATCCAAAATAAATCAGAGAAGTCCTTCTAATGAGAAAGAAAATAGAAAATAATATTACTTGGTTTTTGCCTTATCCATTTCAGTTTTCACGGGGCCGAAAACTTGGTTAGTAGACATTGGTGCATCAAAGCACATGACAAGGTACAAGGAGATCCTCTCAGATTTCAAGACAAAATATTTTGCATAGCATGTTGAGCTTGGGGATGACAAATGTTATAATATAGAGGGAGTAGGCTCTATCTCCTTCAGATTGGAATATGGGGCTAGAATTCATGTTGATGAAGTATTATATGTTCCAGGGCTCAAGAAGAATATACTATCAGTTGCAACCATTGAGGACAAGGGATATTGGGTGATCTTCAAGGATAGTAAGGCACTAATATGGGATAAAGGTAGCCACTTAAGTACAATAGAATCCATTGGAACTCGCAGTGGAGGACTGTACATTGTGTCAGGATAGTCAGTTCAGGCATTGTCTGATGATGCGATTAGCTCCAAAGAGTTGTGGCATAGAAGACTTGGACATCTTCATTACAAATCTCTTCTAGATCTACAAAACATGATATGTGGCATGCCCTTTATTTCTCTTAGTAAAAATGAAATTTGTAAGGGATGCATGCTAGGTAAAAATATAAAGAAAGCATTTGCTAGTAGTGACAACAGAGCTCAGGGAATCTTAGATATGGTTCATTCTGATGTATGCGGTCCATGTAATCTCCCTCACTCAATGGTTGTTTGTATTATGTCATTTTTATTGATGATTACTAAACAAAATGTTGGATATATTTCCTTAAACCTAAAAGTGACACATTTGATAAATTCAAAGAGTATAAAGCCTTTATTGAAAAGTAGACAGGGAAACACATCAGAATCCTTAGAACAGACAATGGAGGAGAGTTTGAATCTCTCCATTTTGAGTATTTCTGCAATTTAGTAGGAATGAAGAGACAGTTGATCGTGCCATATAACCCTCATCAAAATGGAGTTGCTGAGTGGAAAAACAAGACAATTTGTGAGGCAGTGAAAGAAATGATGTTTGACGAGGATCTGCCAAATTCTTTATGGGAAGAAGCTACCTCCACTACTGTGTTTATTCAGAATAGGTGTCCACATGTTACCTTGAAGGAAAAGACTCCTAAAGAGGTCTTCTCAGGGATCAAACATGAAGTAGGGAATCTAAGGATATTTGAGTGTCCTATGTATATTCATGTCCCTAAGGAAAAGAGGACAAAGATGGAACCCTCAGGAAAGAAAGGGGATTTTGTGGGGTACAGTGAGAACTCCAAGGCTTATAGGATTTATGTACCAGGTCAGAGGAAAATATAGGTAAGAAGAGATGTGACTTTCCATGAGGAATCTGCATTTAAGAAATCCAGAGTGCTTTAGCAGGAATCAGAAGCAGTTCAACCAGCTTCACCCTCTTCTGAAAATGAAGATTCAGATGATCAGAGGAAGGAACCTTGTGAAGGGTCAAGTAATGAGCCCCTAGAACCTACTGAAGTGTTAGAAAGAAATATTGAAGAACCTCCAACCAAAAGGAAGCTAGGGTGGCTTAAAGAGGTAGTGCAGGAAGAAGAAAGGATAGCTGCTCCCAAAGGAACTTTCAGGGAAAGGAAGAGGCGACATAGGTTTGGAGGCTATGTTGCACTGATGAGGAACATTAATGATGTTGAACCTTCTTCATTGGAAGAATAAGATACAATACAAGTATGGAAGGATGCCATGCATGAGGAATACATGTCTATTATAAAGAACAATGTTTGGGACATTGTGTTAAGGCCAAAAGACAAATCATTGGTTTCTTCCAAATGGATCTATAAGATTAAACATGATGCTGATGGAAGTGTGGAAAAGTTCAAAGAAATATTTGTAGCCAGAGGATTCACTCAGAAAGAAGGAATTGACTACGGAGAGACTTTTTCTCCTATAGCCAGGTATACCTCCATTCAAACTACTATTGCTTTAGCTATCGTTCTTAGTTGGAATCTACTTCGGATGGATGTAAAAACAACATTCTTGAATGGAAAGATTGAACATGAGGTATTTGTGGAACAACCAGATGGTTTTGTACCGCATAACAAAGGAACTCATGTATGCAAGCTAAGGAAGGCCTTGTATGGTCTTAAGCAGGCTCCTAGAGTTTGGTATGACAAGATTGATGGCTTTCTTAAAATCTTGGGCTTTCAAAAAAGTGATGTGAATGAAAATTTGTACTTCAAGGTAAGAAGTAACCAACCTGTCATACTAATCTTGTATGTTGATGATCTCTTTATATCAAGATATGAAGGGATAATAGCCTGGTGTAAGAGGGAGATAACCTCAAAATTCGATATGAAAGACTTAGGCTTGATGCATTACTTCCTAGGATTGGAAGTATGGAAAATACAGGGTGAGATATTTATGGCACAAGGAAAATACATAGTGGATGTAATAAAGAGGTTTGGTATGATGGATTGCAAATCCATGTCTACTCTAATGATTATCAACCCGAGGAAGTTGTAGGATTCTGATACAGGTTTAGATTTGGTGGATCCCACCATGTATATGCAGCTAATTGGATCATTGATGTACATGATCCACACTAGGCCAGATATATGCTATGCAGTGATTGTAATGAGTCAGTTCATGACTGAACCGAGACAAAGACATTGGGTCACAACAAAGAACATATTGAGATATCTCAAAGGGATCATTACTTATGGTCTAAGATATACATCTAGTGGTGGTTTATTTCTGCATGGGTATACAGATGCTAACTGAGCAGGAAGCCCAATGGATTGGAAGAGTACTTCCAGATACTGCTTCAGTTTAGGATCCGCTATGATCTCCTGGTCAAGCCAGAAGTAGGCATCCATTGAACAAAATACAACAGAGGTTGAGTACATTGCAGCAAGTGATGGTAGCAAGGAAGCAGTATGGCTCAGAAAATTAGTTTTTGGGTTGTTTGGTGACAAAATCGAGACAACGGTGGTTCACTCTGATAATGAAAGTTGCATAAAATTGACAGAGAACCCGGTATTTCATGATAAGTAAAAACATATTGACATGAAATAACACTACATCCAAGACTTGGTCCAGAGAAAAACTGTAAAGTTACAGTACATAGCCACGAACAAGCAAGTAGCTGATATACTGACCAAGCCTCTGACCTCTAGACAGTTTTTGCAGTTGAGAGGAAAGCTCAGTGTGGCTGATAATGATTCCCTCGTTGAGAGGGAGTGTTAAATTTTGGAGCATCGACAATCATTCTGCAATGAGAGGCCATATGGTCCACCCTGAGGCTAGCCAGGGAGATTTGGAGAATCAACCAGTTTCGTGAGGTATTGACAGAAGCCAGGGGGAACATACAACCTCTATGACTCAAACCAAAAGTAAGGACAAACGAGATGCTATGTGATTCTAATGCAAAAGTCAGGGGGAACGTACAACCTCTGTGAGCATAGACAGTCTAGTGAAAAAGTCAGAGGGAGCATACAACCTCTATGAGCATAGACATACTAGTGAAAAGTCAGGGGGAACGTACAACCTCTGTGATCTTAGTCAAAACTTGTGAGCCATGAGCAAAAGTGAAGGCATCTAGAAAAATTTAGGTTGAATATAAAATTCCTATGAGCTAGAAACAAATGATATTCCTAATATTTCAAATGATATAAATGAATTGATCTAGTGTGTTGGCACGTGTAACATTATCCACCATGAAGAGAATTTCGAATTTCCTTGTAAAGAGTCGAGTTGTAATTGAAGTCTCAAGTCCAGTTCTATTTTAGAACTAAAGTGTAATGATGAGTTGTAACTGAAGTCTTAAGTCTAGTTCTATTTTCAAACTAAAGTGTAATGTTGAGTTGTAACTGAAGTCTTAAGTCTAGTTCTATTTTAGAACTAAAGTGTAATGCTGAGTTGTAACTGAAGTCTTAAGACTAGTTCTATTTTAGAACTAAATTGTAATGCTGAGTTGTAACTGAAGTCTTAAGTCTAGTTCTATTTTCAAACTAGAGTATACCAGTCTCAAGTCTAGTTCGAACTAAAGTATGAAGTTGAGTTATGATTAAACCATGCAAACAATTTACAATTTCGAGCCTCTCCCCTTCTCCTCTTCAAATTATATAAGCATAGGTCGAACCCTCTCTTCAATACAATTTTGATATGTAGTTTAAGGGATAAGCAATAGATGAGCATATCAATGATAAAGAGGCAGCATACCAAAGAAGCATATTAGTGTTGTATATCAACAAAAGAGGTTGCATATCAGAGGTATATATCATCAACATATCAGTGTTGTATATCAACAATAGAGTCAACTTATAATAGGTGTATTTCAGTAAGGTCTCTTAGGTATTTTTTAGGTCAGAGTCATCTTGGAAATCTCTTTAAGAGAAGAACATTCATGGTGGATATTTGTAAGGAATATCATTTGCTGGGGTTTTTATCCCTGTAAAGGGTTTCCCGAGGGTATATTTGTTGTTGACGTGCATAATTACTTATCTACATGGCTATTGCTATTCGATTATGATTTGGTATTGTTGAAGTGTATTAAGATGGAATCAAAGTGTTGAAGAAAATAAAAGAATTAATTCGCATAAGAAATCAAGCTCATAATTTAACAAGTACCAATCATCTTTCCCACAATTGTAGATATTTTTCAAATCATTCTCCAAGATCTTATTAAAATATTCCACTGTACCATTGGCCTGAGGGTGATATGGTTCACTCTGTTTATGATGAATATGAAACTCTTTCGTCAATGCTGCAATGTTTCTGTTCAGAAAGTGCATACCTTGATCACTAAGTAATATGCATGGAAATCCAAACCTTGTGACTACATTCTCGAATAGAAATCGTGCATCAGTCTCTACAGTGAAACCAGTAACCGATGTTGCTTTTTCTCACCTTGTCAAGTATTCGGTCGTAGTGATGATGTATCGGGCCGTTGATCTCCTTGCTTGTGGATTGATTGGTCCTACAAAGTCAATGGCCCACTTAACGAATGCTTGCAACATAACTTATGGATTTTATGAAATTTCATATCTCCTAGACGATTTTCCCACTCTTTTACATACATTGTAGGATTGACAATACTCCTTCACATCTTTGTGTAGTGTAGGCCACCAAAGCCCCGTGCATAAAATATTATGTGTTGTTTCTTTTCCTGCGTAATGTCCTCCCGAAATCCCATCATGCACTTCCTATAATATCATCAACCTTTCATGTTCTAATACACAACACCTCAATATTCCATCTTCCCCTAACTTATACAAGTTCCCTACAATCAACTGATAATATGTTTCTTTAAGTACCAATTATTTCTTTTGTGCAACTATCATCTTGGAGGGGGCCATACCAGTACTTAGAAATTCCACAATGTCTGCAAAGTAATCATCCACCATCCTTACTACAAATAATTGCGCATCTGGGAAATTATCATCTAAGTTATTTGCATCCTTTCGTGTCAATATGCCCACAAGATGATCAGGTCCTGCTTTCAGCTTTCCTAGTTTTAATATGACCTCAAAGTCATATTCCTGAAATAATAGTATCCATCTGCATATTCTTCCTCCTAACATAGGCTTGTTGACTAAGTACTTTAATGCAGAATGGTCTGTATACATTTTGAAGTGGGACCCGAATAAGTAGTGCTTGAATTTTTGTAGTGCATACACCATTGCCAATCCTTCCCACTCTGTAGTGGTATAATTATTTTTAAATGCAGACAGTTTCCTACTTGCAACCACAATTGGATGATCGATGTCCCCTTCCCCGGGTTGTGACATTATTGCACCCAACGCTATGGATGATGCATCTACATGTACATGGAATTCCTTGTCCCATTCTAGAAAGATCAAAATGGGTGTGCTTACCAGTTTCTATTTCAAAGGGTCTAACCCTTTATGGAAGTCCTCATTCCATTGAAACCTAGCTTTCTTCTTCAATATATTTTCCATGGGTGTTGTAATCTCTGCATACCCTTTGATAAACTTTCTGTAATAACCTGTATTCCCCAAAGTTGCCCTTATTTTTCTGACTGATGTCGGAGGTTCCAAGCCCATAATCACTGCGATCTTGGATGGATCAACCAATAATCCTTGTTTTCATACTACATGTCCTAGTAGAATTCTGAACGGTGCACAAAAGATACACTTTTCAAGTTCAATGATATTTGACATTGTCTGCATCGATCTAACATGAGTCAAAGAAATTCAATATGATCATGTAGTATACTAAACACTGTCCAATCATCCAAGTAAACTTCCAAAAATTTATGAATGAACTCCTTGAATCCTGCCACTATTACCCTAGAAAACACCACAGGGGAATTCTTCAATCCAAATGGCATCACCATATACTGAAAACTTCCCCACTCCATCTAAAAAATGGTTTTATGTCTATCTTCTTACGCAATTCTTATATGATGGTACCCAGAGAATCTGTCTGTAAATGAATAAATTTCTTGAACTCCTACATTCTACAATACTTCATCCATGAATGGTGTTGGGAATGGATCATGTAAGCATGCATCATTCAACTTCCTTATATCCACACAAATCCTAATTCCTCATGTATTCTTGTTCTTCACCACCATTGGACTGATCCACTCAGATTCTTTGACTAGTTCAATGATACCTGTGTCTAGCAATCTATCTATTTCATCCTTGACCTTCTCCTTGTACCTCAGGTTTATCCTATAAGGTCTCTGTCATATTAGCTTATCTCCAGGTTTTAGTGGGATTTTCATCTCGCCTAATTCACTTTATATCCCCTCCATCTTTGAGAATGTGTTTGGAAATAAATCTTGATATTCTCACAATAAATTTGCAACCTTCTCAATTTTTCTCATCGTTCCAATAATCTCCTATCTGCGCAAACTTAAAATTCTTCATTGTCCCAATGTTGACCTTATTTGTCTTGATAGTATGTGTGTATGTAGCTGATGCAATCTTTGGCCCTTCTATTGCGTGTGTTCCTTCTATCTCAGGCATTTGTGCATTTCTAGGATCCTCGTCCTTGTATTATTCCTTCATTAAATTATAGCATTCCAATAGCTTTTGGACTGTCATCTTGGATTTATGAACACTGCATAAGGGTACTACTTCCATTGTATCTACTTCTAAGAAGATATTTGTTCGAATGGTCTGTAGTGTTGTATGTATGTAGGGAGATCCATGTTTAAATGTGAACATTATTTCGAATCTTCGAACCAATTCTTCCCATTCTGCTGTCTCCCTACACATTTCCAATTCTAAATACAAATTCTTTAGGATTGTGTCCAACATGTGTATGAATCCGTGCGTCCACTCTATTTATGGTACTGAGCGCCATAAGGCCTTGCATCTTTCCACATGGCCTGTTAGGTCACTCTCTCTTGTGTATTTCTGCGCATAGTCTTCTTCCTTGGGCCCAAAGCATATCTGAATAAGTCTACTGCATTGTGCCTAGTCTTTCATTTCCTTTCTATGCACATCCCACCATCTAGCTGGAGTTTCCTTTAAGACGACATCCAGTGCGAACATCCTCTATTGTTTGGGTGCCTATAACTCAAAGGATTTTATAAAAATACCAATCTCAGTTAGTCCATCGTACCTGTGTGGGTCACATAGCTCCATTCTAATAAAGCGAAAAGAACAGTTTATCCACGCACATCGTCTAGTTGACACCTCATGCATCATTTGATGCCAATTCTCTAGACCGACTTATGAATCTGATGTGCACAAACTAATACTTCTCCAAATCAGTGCAACATCGATAATGTCAGATCGACATTGTCTCCCATATGCGTAGTCATATTGTATAAGTTGTCAATGTCCTTACCTCTTGTTGGCTTAGTGTATCAATTTCCTTTTGATGGGTCCAAAGGTGTAGTAACCTTCAGGTCCCCAACCTCAAATATCATCTCCCTCTTTTTCAAGTTAATTATTGCCTGGTTATCGAACACCCATTCAAATCCCATCAACGTTGGATATGGTTGACTATCATCTACTATCTTAATAACTTCAAAGTATTCCATGCTACGCACCCCATCTATGTTCATAGTTACTCTCGTTATTCGCCCAATCAGGACTATATTATGATGATTCACGAGCCTTAACTAGACAAAGAACTATACTAGTTCAGGTTCTCCCATCGTCTCCCATGTCTTCTTAGGTAGCACATTCACATCATATCCTAAGTCCAAAATAACATTATCCACATCGTACTCTCCAATCTGCACATTGAACCTAAATTATCCATTGCTTCTCTTCTTGCGCAGTAACTGGTTTACCATTCTTTGTGCAATAAGGGTGTCCCTTCATTTGTGTAGTGATCAATCATGTTATATAACATACTTATCACAATCCTATCCTTCATCATTTCTACACAACTCCTTAAGAACTCCATTAGTGTACTTACTTGTGCACTTGAATTCTTAGGTACAAATCGATATTCTATATGAGGCAACAATGATGTTGATGCTCCCCCATGCAGTCCAAGTATTTCCTTTCTTGCACTATGATATGTCTCTTTTTTCTGTTGTGGATTGAATGCTAGTATAGGCCCTGCTGACTTCCTTACCCACTTCTCCATCTGGTTTTCTTGAGTTTCCATATCAACGCTTGTCCTAGCTCCTTCATGCATAACAACTGCTATATTTGGTCCTTCACTACATCTTTTGGCTGATATCATGTGCACATTTTGTGTTAAGGACCTAACCTACCTAACCCCTCAAGTGGGTAGTGTTAGCACATAGAATTTTAGGGGTCAAAAAGAATCAGTTTTTTTTTTTTTTGAGTCACACCTTTGATCCTTACATCATTACCTTGACATGTCAACTATCAGTTGTACAAAGGGTTATCTTTTTTATCATTAATCTATTTAAATGTCAAGTTAAGGAGAGTTCACAATGTACTCATAAGTACCTCACACATTCAATTATTATCATTGCAGTTAAAGAATCATGACAAAGGATATTTCATTATTTTCAACACCATATTTAACCAATTTTTTAGGGATCATGTAATCATATTTGCTCACAGTATCCTCGAAGTATGCATTCATGTTTGAATTAGGCGTTGAAAAATATTTCTCTGGAGCTGCGAACTGGTAGACAGGCACTGCGAACTCACGTTGCGAACTGGATGAAGGAGAGTGTTGGAGGTTGGACTACTTGCATACACCCTTGTGCAATTTCAAAGATACAAAAATCAAAATTAGGATGACCAGGTACTCCATGAGATTTTTCTTCCCATTTGAAGTTCGAGAAAGGGATTTTGGCTATTCTGCGAACTATCACTGCCTTGCTATCAATTTGCAAAATTCACTTAAAAGATGCTCTGAACTGTTCCTACTAAACCAGACCACCTTATGACCTCATTCAATTTTCCTCCTGCTCAAAATTTACTTTCTCCCACCATTTTCACCTAGCGTTGTGAACTGGCTCACAGGGTGTTGCAAACCTTCTATTCCAACATTGTTAAAACCTCGTCCTCTACATCTTTCAAAAACTGCAAACTTAACATAGTTATTATACCCCCTATCCATTATGTAGTGTGCAATTGATCATCTATGGGATGAAACCTAAAATTGTAGGTGTGGTGATGCTGTTAGCAAAGTTTTGATGATGATAAAAACTTATTTTGTAAAGACTTACCTTTGTCTCCCTTCATTATAATTTTCAGTGGTTTTCCCTTAGCCTTTCTATTTGAAGAATGCCTTGTCTCATTCCTGGATGTGTATAAATTGAGTAGTATAGAATCTATATACAATATTATCCTATTGGAAAAGTCTTTTCATCAAAAACCTAATCTTCTATATTCCATGTTTGACATGTAGCAATCATTAAATATTAGAATAAGGTTTTCTTGAAGCAACAATCATGGACAATCAACAACACATGAAGACTCATAAGGGAGGTGAAATTGTAATGACAAAGCTATGACATGCTATCCAAGTTTGCTACTAGGAGAAGCTCCAAGATTAGAAAATGAAGATGTTGAGCCTCCATAACCAAGCATCAGTTTTGGTCAAGTTTCCTGTGTTATTGTTGGCATAGAGGCAGACCTGGGGTTAATGCTCAAGAGAGCACCAATAAACCCTAACTACCAGCCCTTTCAGCAACACCTGCAAAGCAGATAAAGGCTCACCCGAGGTAGAGGCAGGGGTGGTTGCAGGACTCAAATGTTTGCAACCTTAGCTGGGACACATATATGTGATTATAGCACTTAGCAATTATCGAGCATGGTTTATCCATCAATATTCAACCCTTACAGCACTTCAAAGATATCATAGAGCATCACAATATATACTTAGATTCAAGAAGTCTTAGCACTTAGATACAACAAGATAGATTGGATTCACCAGATCAGACACCAAGCATCTTATATATCAGGTCTAACATTCATTCCTATCTCAGAAGCACAAAGAATGACTAAATCTATTTAATCACATCAAGCACTTATCCAAGAAGGAGATAAACACATTAGGTCAACGCACAAAGCACTATACACAAAGTTACTGTGGTTCACCCCCACCCTGAGGCTATGTCCACAAAGTCTTCTTCTTTATATTATTGCAATTAAGAGGTTACAACACAGAGCTTCAATGACCCTTACTTTGCACAGGACAAAAGATCTGCGCAGCTCACTAGATCCTTCTTCTTTGCACGTCAGCACAAAACTAGAACAACTTGCATTAATCTTTTCAATCTCCTTACAATCATGCACAAAGGACTTGCAATATACATCCAATCACACAGATCCAATTACTAGCACTAAGCCTTTAGCTATACATCACATAGATGTACTACCATCCTCTACTTACATTACCTAAGTATCTATTTATATATTACAAAATGGGCCTAAGTGTGGGTAAACCCATGGGCCGACATCCCTTTCCCGTTACATCAACCCAAAACCCTAAAGGGGCTCAAAAATAGGTCTATTTTCCCCAATTTTTGCTTTGCGTTGCGCTCCATCTTTGGCAAGCTGTCACAGTCCCAAAAATAGTCAAATATCACCAAGTATTCTTCAAAACTTAGTCAAGGGACAACATGACCCCAACACTCACCTGTGACTCGTCCCGAGTCACTCAGGTCTTACCAATTCTACTTCAAACTCCTCGAGTTTGGCTCGAGCCACTTCGACGTGTTGCTTTGCAATTTCCTCTTTCTCGACAAACTTCTGGATGATTGCATTATTGACTGGTCCCTCTAGGTGCTGTTCGACGGTAGTCACGATCTTTTCCAGCTCCATTCCTTGGTTCTCAACCTCTAAGAATAGCTGACATGCCTTATCCTACAAAGGTTGAAGTTGTTGAGTTACTTCCATTACCTTGCTTTGGATCACGTGGATATGTTGTTGTGCAATGCATTGATCATGGGATCGTTTCATTTTCTCTATGGTTTATGGGGCCTTCAACTGCATCTGAAGTCTATCTGCATGCTTCTTTTCCTCCTGGAGCTGCGACTCTAGTTTATGAAATTTCGGGTTCTTGGTTAGGTTCTCATGTATCTGCGCACTTCTGATACTTAATTGTTTGCATTCTTTGGTGAGTGCTTTAATCCTTTCTACTGTACTTCAGGAAGTTATTTCTTGTTGGTCGCACTCTTCTTGCAGGGTGCTTGGGATGATCTGAAGCCCTAAGTCCATGACTCTTTGTTGAAGTTGTTGAATAACTTCAACAAGCTTCATCACTTGATGGTATAAGGGTTCTTTGGCCTTCTGTTCCGAGCTGGTCATAGAGAGAAATGCTATGTTGACAGCTTCTTCGATCCCGACTTGCTTCACGAGAAGCTGCTCCTTCTCCTTTTGGATTTTTGCTCTGTCTTCGTCAAATTTTGCTTAGATGGCCTCCTTCTCTTGCTGTGCAGCTCAACACTACTCTTGGATTTCCTCCTATTATTTTTTTAAGGCCTGGGTGGCCTGCACTATTTCTTCTTCTGTTTTTCGAAGGTGTACTTCGACTGTGTCAGCAATCCTGTGGAGTTGAACTAGTTCATCTCCTACTTCTGTTGTTCCTTTTGTTAGGGGCGCAGTGGAAGCTGCATGGCCCGATTGAAGTGCTTGCTTTACTTCTTGGAGATCGATTTCAATTATGTTGTACATGGCCTCTTTCTTGGCTACCTATTTTTCTGTTATCTCTTCGATAGCTTCATTCATAGTCGCGAGGAGAAAGCTGAAGTCATCTGCGGTGAGTGTGGTCATCAGTTTAGTCACGGATGCTTTCGAATTCTTCTTGGAAGAAGGTTATGGAGGTGAACCCTTTCTTTTCTTTATGATCTCTACTTCATCCTCTAGACTTTGTTCAACTTCTTCAAAGTCTTTGTTATTACCTCTGTGATCGGGTGTGGTGGAAGCCGTCCTTATAGATTTACTATTGACGTCCTGGATTTCCTCATCTTTCTTTATCTTCTTATTTTTCTTCGCCTTACTGGGCCCAGGTGTATTCCATGTAGCTTCTGGGCTATCGATGTCGGACATATCTACTAGATCTGCTGAGATAAGGAGGTCCACCGATCATTCCTTGGTGATTTATTCTAGGTCTTCTTCTGTCAGCTTATAATAGGATTGAAGTTGTTCCTAGTGTTCATCAGTGCGTGGATATAGGTATATAAAGTGGTAATCCACGCTGAACTTGATCAAATGTTGGAACCTTTGTAAAGTGTTTGGGGTTATGCAAGGTTCACCCCCTATGGCTGCTTTCAGTTGGTTATAGTATGTATGAAAAACAACATTTGATTGCCATTGTTTGCTCATATCGTTCGAGTACCATAAGGTACTGAACTTCATGGCTAGGGGCTCAAAAGAGTCGAGGTCCAGGAAGGTTGCGTCTTTCGGTATCTCCCATGCAACAAAAGTGACTAGTATTAGCAGCCAACTAAAATGGAATTCATGCCCCTGATCCTGGGCTTCTCTGCAGTCAATCTCTAGCTGGTTAACTAGGTACTTCACCCAGTTCATCTATATTCCCTCTGTGCATTTTCCTGTGAGGTCAACTATGAAGCCTGATACTTGACTTGGTATGTTCTTACATACCAATTTCCCTTCTATCAGTTGGCATGCAAGGCACATTGTGCCACTCTCTATAGAGGCTACCTTGTAGCCGCGCGTGCCATTCTCGACATTGACATAATATTCTTTAATATTTTATGAAAGAGTGTAGTCTGCGGTCTTTCTAGGGTAGTAATACTGGGGATCAGGGCCTTGCATACTAAGCCCGATGATCCTATTGATTAGGTCTGGATCAACAATTATGCGGTGGTTTACCCACAAGTATCCTCCATGGTTATTTTCTAGCAGTAGTTTTACACAAGCATTCACCTCTTGGTGTCTGCCAAAGTGCGGTATTTTCATGATGCTGAACAACGTAGACTGCTCGAGGTTCATCGTCCATTGCTGAGGGACGAT
>JASDQU011310241.1:0-16408 GCA_032191745.1 Picea mariana
TAAAAAAAATTTGAAAAATAGTCACTGGAAAGCTAACACAATTCTTCACAAGTTTTGTTTTTACTGTAAAGTGAAATTCTAAATAAAAAAAATACTTTTATATGTCGGAAGTTGAATAACTTGTGAAAATACAGTTTTTTTTCTCATAAAACAAGCAAAAGTGTAACCCATCTTCATGATTTCACCCTATACAACATTCCACCCACAGATAGATGGTAAGATAGTTGTAGTCAACATGTCATTGGTTTAACTTTTTAGGAGTTATAATTAGAAGCATCCAAATACCTGGGATGGAAATTTGATCTATATTCAACGCTCTTATAATAGAGTAGTCCATACATCTACCAGTAAGTCCCCATTTGAAATTTTTTTAGGGTATTTTCTACCTTCACCCTTGAATGTTGTATATAGAAAACAAAGAGAAGTGATGGAAAACATCATAAGGGAATCAATGAAATAATAAAAAAAATGTTGAAAAGATTAGGCGGATCCATTTGCAAGTACATGAGACGTTGAAGAAGTCATCGAAAAAGTACAAAGCCCAAAACAATTAGCACATAATTGAAAAAATATTCAAGGTGGGAGATAGAGTTTAGTTGCAATTGAACAAAGAAAATCTATAGGGTCTTGGGAAGAAGATCAAGGCTCTGTGATATGGTCCTTTTGAGGTACAATAGAAGGTCAGTGATAATTCCTACAGATTCAATATGCTCCTGCATATGCATATTTACTTATTAGTGAATGTGGAAAATTTGAAACTCTATGAACCTTCCATGTTGAACCAAGAAACTGAGGAGCGTGTCCTACCTACCATAGAGGAGTTAGCACCAGAATCTCAAGTAGAGTTGGAAAAAGATACTATTTTGTAGAAGAGGTATAGAACTGCTAGACAAGGACAACATGACCTTTGGGGATCAGGTTGAAAGGACAACTACCAAGCAAGGAAAAATGGTACTCCAGGGAGAAGGTAGAGTAAACATTTCTTCACCTCTTTCAATGAAATATTTTGGGGCCAAAATCCTCCCTAAATGGGGAGTATGATATGGAATGGATCATTATATAATTTTCATTTATCTTGGTACTTTTGGGGTGAAAATATTGAAGGAATTTGCTTGCAGGGTCTATTTTAATGGTAGGTCCTAGTTTGGATATTTAGGGTCTGGAACCTTCTAGAACCATTTTGAGGCATCAAATGGTGTTTTTCGGGGTAAAAAATTTGTAATAATATCTCTCAATCCCTCGATGTTACTCTACATGCTGAGAGATTTTCAATGGTGCAAAAATCACCTCAATCATAGTTCATATCTAGAAGTTATGATTCTCGCAAATTGATCTACCTTGTTGACCCCCATGGTACCTAGTGGATGTCATGAGAGCCCCCATTATTCACATGTGGGGCTATACACATGTGAACTTTCAAGAATATTCTAGAAGGTCCAAAACCCTGACACTAATTTAGGGTTGAGGTGTGCAAAAACCCTAACCCTAGATGACTATTAAACTATGTTAAATATTGGGTTGGTGGGAGGAGAGGGGGTTCCATGATCCAGGTGGATATCGGTGGCCACCCACCTATTCCACTGGCTCAAAAAACAGTTTTCCACCTTGGCAATTTTTCGGGTTCCAAACTTCTGGGATCGTTTTGAAGCCCTAAATGACGTTTTTTGGGGATTTAGGGCCCAAGTGACTGTTAGAGGCACTAACTTGGACTAGTTGAAAATTGTTCTTCTCGATTAGACCTTTCCAACGAGCTATCATGCGCCTAAAACGAATATCATATGCAAAAGTTACGACCTCGAGAAATTGATGTACTAACTTACCCCAACGGGGCCCACATAACTTTTGGCGCTTCATCTCCTAGGGTTGGGTTTTTGGATTTCTAGGGTTTTTGACATTCCTGTTTATTGTAAAAGGCCTTGAGAGCCTCATTATAACCATCTTCTTGCGAATGAGTGCAACCGTCATAATTATTATTTTTTATATATAAATATTTGTAAATGATTATTATTTAATTACATTAAATTTATTATCACTATATTTATATTTTTTATTTTGTATAATATATTATATGGATTAATTCAAAAAAAATTGAAAAATAATACATCACTATATTTATATTTTTAGTTTCGTACAATATATTATATGCATTTATGGATTAATAAAAAAAAATGAAAAATAATGCTATATAGAATTGTTTTAATTTATTTCACAATCATTAAGATTAAAATTATCTTCAATTGATGTTAATGTTTATCGTTTAATTCACCATTAAATTTATTATTACAACGTTTTCAGTTTTGTAACTTTCTTTATTAGATTTGGGAAAAAAGGATATTAGTTTTGTAACTTTCTTTATTATATTTTGGAAAAAGGAATATATGAAAAATTAAGAAGAAAAAGTGGCGTTCATATGAGGTTGAGTTATTGTTGTTTTTAGTTTACTGTGGGGAATACTTTTGCTGCGCCCCATAATGCTAACGATTTGTAAAAGAATCCTCTCATTACATTAACTTGGGTACAGTTTGGGATGACTGAAATATTTTGCTGAACCAGCTTGCGAGATGGCCCTCTCCAGAGATTGCTGGTCAAATTACCTATTGTTAAACTCTTATGGCCCGTTACTTCCAGCAGATCAGTGTAACGGGCCTGCAAATGACTAGCGACGAAACGACGTGATCCTAAATCAAAAAATAAATTTATGTTTACTCTAGTGTGTAGTAAACACTCAAAAAAACAAAAGATTTATGTTTTAGCAATTGTATATAGTAAATACTAAAAATACAAAGGTTATCATATAATCAAATCCAAAAAGATCAGTTAAGCTAATTTAGGGTACATGATAATGACAATTTAGAGAAAGTTAACTAGTATAAATATCTTGGAGTTGTTTAACTTGAATTATAGTATTGAGAAATCAAATAATGGAGGATGAGAAGATTATTTTGGTATTGAGAAAAATTGTAAATCTTCTTTGGGACTTTTGTTATCTTATATGGATGTGAAATTTTGGGTTGTAATATCTCTATCGAATCTTGGAGGAAAACCGAGTTAATATATAACCATTTTATAATTTATAATCTTAAAATTAAGAGAAATACACCCTATCCAATTCTTCTCTTAAGAGGTTGTCTTTCACCTATGGAGAGTAGGTCTATGAGTAGGTACCTAATATACAAGTAAAAGACAACTATCATGAAAGAGAAGATGCTTCTTTCCATTACTTCAAACTCCAATCAAAGTGACTAACTGCTTAAGACGAGATGACATAAAGATGATTGACTAAACCATTGGAGAATAGAAGAGAAGGTAGTTCTACATAGTATTGATACCATTAAAAATACTATCACATCTAAATTTAAGGAGAAATTGTGATGCAACAAAGAAATAGAGTATAAGAGAAAATTAATCTAGTATAAAGAGGTCGTGAACTCCACTTTAGAAGATCAAAAGTATCTTTATAATATAACTAGTTTAAAAAATAAAATCAGCATTACTAAAATAAAAACAAACTTTCACCAGCTAGTAAAACATGGCATTGAATAATTCTAAAACATTGTGGAATAAAAGAATTTGTTATCTTCATGATACCATGAAAGTGAGGATGAAAATCACTTCCCTTAGAATGTCTTACTAGTACCCACATTAAATCTCAATTTAAAATTATTTGTAACACTAATTATCTTCATAATTTATTAACTCACTAACCATGAAATTTAGAAACGCTTCTTTCTAATCCCTTGATTATAAAAACAAAATATTAAATCAATTCACTTAATTCCTTTTATTAAAGATTTGAAAAATCAAAATTAGTTTCTTCATCATCACCATTTAAAAAATAATAATTCTTAGAAATTTATTAAAAAAAATTCCAAATAATATTTACAAACAATATTTTTGAAAAATTGAAACACCTAAAAAAAAATAACCATTATATATAAACTATTCACAAAATTTAAAAAAAAATAATGATATGAATTCTTCGTCATTTTTTTATTCGTCATTATATAAAACAATATATATTCTTTTAAAATTTATAAACATATTTTAATAATATTTTTGAAATTTAAATTAAAAAAAAAAAATCTCCCTATAGAAATCTTACACATAGTTAATTATTACTATTTTATTCATAAAAACAATATTTTTAAAAATATATAAAAAAAATTCTAATAATATTTAAAAACAATATATTTATGAGAACTTCACACTTAACAAAAAAAATATTACACCCTCAGCCATCCACATATTTGAAAAAAATATATAATTTATTGGAAAAAGTATATGATTTAATTAAACGATCTTCCCTCAACTCATAAATAAATAAAAACGATCCACATATATTTCAACCAAATAATATTTATAATTGGGCAACAAGTTGATTTTTTATTGATTAGTTTATTTTATTTAACAAATAAAAATGGTTGATATTTTTACTATTTTATATAATATAAATATTTTTTAATTAATTAATTAATTAATTAATTATATGATCATGAGTGTTATCAAGGATTTCACACATAGTTAATTATTACTATTTTATTCATAAAAACAATATTTTAAAAAATATATAAAAAAAAATTAATAATATTTAAAAACAATATATTTATGAGAACTTCACACTTAACAAAAAAAAAATATTACACCCTAAGCCATCCACATATTTGGAAAAAATGTATGATTTGTTGAAAAGGTATATGATTTAATTAAACTATCTTCCCTCAACTCATAAATAAATAAAAACGATGCACATATATCTCAACCAAATAATATTTATAATTGGGCAACAATTAAATGTTGATTTTTTATTGATTAGTTTATTTTATTTAAGAAATAAAAATGGTTGATATTTTTACTACTTTATATAATATAAAATATAATATAAAGAGTTTTTAATTAATTAATTATTTATTTATATCATCATGAGTGTTATCAAGGATTTCACTCTATTGTTGCTTCTATAACTATAACAAGCTATAACAGTTGATTCATATAACTACTTGCAATTCATATCGAACATGTTAATCAAAATTCGAGTTTCATCGAATAGTGTAGTTGGTGAGACGTGCATATACTTTCAATTTGAGGAGAAATTAAGGGTTTGAGTCTTGTAACTCTCGGGTTCAGAATTTAAATAAAGGTGAATTACATTAATATCGTTAATCCAATTCACTCAATATACACTAATAGTTTTTTTTTTAATTATTTATTGATTATTAAAATACATTTTTTTATTCAATATTAAAACAATGACTTTTCACAATTAAACCAAATCTGACTTTCCTTTGATTGATTAAACCAAAATTTGCATTTAATTAATTAAATATAATTAAACCAAAATTTGCATTTAAATAATTAAATATTATGAATAATGTTTACTATGATAAGTATTTTTTTAAGTTAAATATTAAAACAAGTATTTTTAATTAAAATCAATCAAAATTGACATTTAATTAATTAAATATTATGAATAATGTTTATATTTTTTTTAAGTTATAACAAATATTTTTAATTAAATAAATATTTTAGTTGAACTCAATTTTATAATTAATAATTCTTTTAAATATATATTATATAATTATGATACGAGTTCATGTATAATTGTGATGATCTCTTATGTAGTGGCCACATAAAATTACAACAAAAACATATTCTCACTTTCAAAATCCATCTAGAGTATTTGCATAAATAATTTAAAAATTATTTACAACTATTTTATTGTTATTCTATTATGAATCAAGTGAATTTTTCAAATACATATGGATCATAAGTTTAATGATCTCATCATAGTTCAAAAAGACTATAACCAGTTCTATTCCTATTCCTGATTATCTTCATACTGTGAAATGTATACAAAATACATATTAAGATAATTACAAAAACATATCAATATTGTTTCCAGCTAGATCTATGAAGTCATATAGTGCTCTGTCTTTAAAATATGTAGTAGTTGTCTGCTTTGACTACATCTCCTCCAAAAGTTTTTCATAAAAACTCCATCTGGTAGGTTGCTTCAAAGCCTTCTTAGATAAAGTGTCTGCTTTTGAGTTGAATTTCTTGTGCACATGCATACATTTTATTGAATCAAATTTATCTTTTAATCTCTCAATCTTGTCTTTCCAGAAATTAAGATAAAGCAAGTTCAAATTCAATTTAGCATTAATCGAGTCAATGGCCACCTTTGAGTCTCGAGCTACCATCATCTTATTACTGGATAATCTAGAAGCAAAAAGTAATAAACCCCATAAACCCAATAATTCTGCTTTCATATTGTTTCCATTACCGCTAGCAAAATGTACTCTGAAAAAGTGACCTTAAGTGACCTTGAGGAAAATACCAATGCCACATAAATCATCAACAGTTGCGCCATCAAAAATTAAAATTTATAAATTCAACATAATGTAATTATAAAATAAGAACTTATAAAAATATATCTTCAATATATAAGTATCATTTGAGATGTTAAACTTATTGGAAATTAAATTATTATTTTTTATAAATTAGGCTTGTAGTAGTGTGTTAGATAATTTGTTTTTTTAAAATAAAAGAGTGCACTTTACAATTTATGACATATGTTACAAGTATTTTTTTAAATATAAAAAATTAGTATTTCCATATATAGCGGTGGTAGTCATGGGGATACTCATCAATCCCAAAGAAAAACTGGAACTGACTTATGATTGGGCTTAGGAACGCTCTCTAACAACCAAGCATAAGCATATTTGTTACTACAGGGGCTAATGCCAGTAGTGGAAAAGCATATTCGTCACATAATTGTCTTGGGAGATTCCAGCATAATTGTAAGGGCTATGATCAAGAAAGGCCTAACTGACCACATAATTGATTCAATCCTTACTAGAGTGCAATATTAGGCTTCATATCTCCATAAAATCTCTTTTTTTCATTTCCTTCGAACCCATAATAAACAAGTTGATGCAATGGCCAATATGGAAATAAATCTAAAAATGGGCGTGCTTTGGGTAAACGAGGTCCAAACTAGCGAAGTCATTCATTAATTCCTAATTGAATGAAAATTACCTCAATCGTAACTCACCATGTGTCACTCATACGTAGGCTCATCCACCAAGATAGAGCAATAAACATGAAGAGAATTAGCATCCCCTCACACATGTCTAAGGTTACGTGAAATAGAGGTATTGAAGTCATGGATTTATTCCTCTCTGAGGAAGGTGGGATAATGATCAAGTGGGTTCTATTGAGGCAAGAGGATGTCAAGCTCCTCTGCATGTCTCTTCTTAGGTTGGTCTTCCTTATAATTCTCTCTTTGTTGTTTCTTACTCAGTTGAATTTCTTCACAGCTTGGATTATAATTACTTGTGTCCCTGTCTTCTCTGGACATGGTGGGCCTATTTTCTAAATTGAGTTTTTGAGATTTAAATTTTTAGTGTTAAATCATTGGCTTTGGCAACCTAGTTTTTGGTTCAACATTTCTATCGGTCTTCTCGTAACCCTAGCCTTGGCCCACAGACAAACTTGTGGTTTCGTATTTGATCTTTGTATGACCTTTAGTTACTTTGTGCTCACCCTATTTTGCTTAGTTTCATTTTCTGGGAAGGAGATCTTTCCCCTGAGACTCTAGGAAGAAGTATTGAATTTATCCTTACCTCTACTATAGGGCTTGTTCCAAAGACCCATATGTATGTTGATAGAGTCCATTCTACTTGGTGCTTGGTTAATTTGCAAGCTTTTCCTTTTGAATTAAAATTGTAGGTTGGTCAACTCGTAGCTACATTTTCATTAGTTCATCTACACATTGGATCATCATGATTTACTTGAGATAACGAGAATCCTAACGTCTCATGAAGATGTGGTATAGGGAAATAGAGCCTCTATTCTCTCTCCATAACCAAATTCAATGAATATGAACAACATTGTATGGTGCAAATAACATAAATCATGAACACTCTTTTGCAAGTCAAGCAACAATTGGCCATCCTCGAGACCGTGTGAAATTTTCTTAAAAATCTGTTAGAAACTTGAACAAAGATGCACATTCGATGGATTCCAACCAAAGGATCTTAGAAAAAGGTGAAAATAAAGATGCAAACATGGTGATACAAATGATACAAGCCATGGACATTGCAACACATGAACTGGATTGCAACAACATTGGATTGGACGAAGCAACAAGTTATCATACCTTTCTCTAGCATATCTTTTTTAAATCAATTAATATATTAGATATTTTCTATAGGATTTACAGTAGTAGATAAATATTGAAATTTTTTCTAAAGGACATTTGTTTTGGTCAGATGTGGATAGTGTGAATTGTGCAAACTTTATGTATGTCCTTTTATTGTTGATGGCCCTACTACAACCATTTTTTATAATATAATTTACCAGTTCATGTTAATGAGAGAGAGAGAGAGAGAGAGAGAGAGAGAGAGAGATTTCCATTTATATAATAATAATAATAATCTAATTTTATGGTCATGGCCAATCCAGACACCAAATTGGTGTATGAGACCCCCTTGTTTGTGGGACAAAGGACCCCCTCTGTGCAATGATTTGAATGCAAATTATACAGAGTTATACATACCCTAATCCCCTCTAGATTTGAACTTGTGACATTTTAGGAGGAAACACATGTTCTTAACCATTAGGCCCACTCAAGCTGTATATTTGGAACCTACAAAGGAATGGGTATTAGCTCCAGGAGTTTCATCTCAGATGAATATTTTTATCATATTTAAGACATAATGACAACAATTTAAAATAAATAGATTTGGTTAATGTTAAATCAAGCCTACAACTAAAATAAACACATCTACCAACACGTAGGTTTTGCATGTCCCCCAAAATATAGCACAATGTTAGAAATATCTTGTTGGTGTTATGGAAATGTTAAACCTTGAGAAGAAAATTTGACTTTCAAGTATTTCTAATCGGTTTTGCATTTTCACATATCTTTATTATGCTATAAAACTATAGTTTTTTTTCTCTAATGCTCTTTATAAAAACAAAAATATATTCAACATTGTTTGAATGCTTCCACCAACTAATTCAATGCATGCCTATTAAAAATTGTTATGAGATGTAAAAATTCTCTCTCTATTTTATTTTTTATTTTTTAAATTCAAGCACATCCTTATTTTCCCTAACAAATGAAATCAAGTCATTTTCATAGTTATATGGTAAACATTCATTATCTAGTACATGTGTATTGGTTTAGTACCTTTCCCATATCCCATGAGTGATACAAGCATATGTCAATGCATAGGTCCCTTGTTTATGGTCCCAAACCATGGTGCTCGATAGACATGACTATATAGTGCTCAAAGCTCCAACTTAGATCATTATCCCTAGTGTTGGCCAATGAGTGCCAATGGAGGGATTATGTAGTGTTCCATGATCCCATGAATGTCCCATGAGCCTTAAGATCATTATCTTGGTCGTAATTCTATGGCTTTTTCCATCACCAACTTCTTAGGGCATCAATCACCTACTACCACCAATAGTTGGGCTCATACTCCACTCATGGAAAAATATTATGTCTAGGATTTATGTGGTGGTTTGAGGCCTTACACGTGACCAACAATCCCCCAAAACAATTATGAAGGCCTAAGACCCGAGATTTTGGCCTCAAACCATGATTTACACCTGAAGAACTGACAGTAAATACCTCCAAAACTATACCATAGTGTACCACTACATCCATAAGAAACTATAATGTTTCAACCATGCTTTTACAAACTAAGGATAACCACAACAAAAAACCTAAGAAATTATCAACCTTTTATAATACTTCAAACTTTTTTAATAACACAACCATGCTTTTCTGAGAATAACCTTGACACAAAACTTTAAAAAATATGAACGTTTCATAATACTTCAAACTAAGTACTAAACCTAAATCAACCTCTCCATCATACCTACACTATTAAACATAATCAACTCATCCCCCGTATGCAATAGTAAATCTTCACTCAATCCTAAAATCAACCTTATAACTTCAAACCCTCACATGTAATAGTAAATCTTCACTCAATTTCAAAATCCACCTTATAGATTCAAAATGAAAATTAGTTAGACATTTACATTGTGTTTTCATTCTTTGATTTGCAACATTTTTGAAACAAATATAAATATAAATTTACATTTTAAGTTTTTTTTTTAAGAAAAAATGACAACGTTCCATATTTATATCCACTAAGTTTCTTTTTTATATCCATCAAATTCAACTCTCAAATATCCCCACTATAACCCACTTCACTCTTAAGAATTTTGAATCACCTAAAAGTGCATGGAAAAAAATTCACATTTTAAGTATTCAATGGGAACCTCATTAATGTGGCAATTAATCTTTCTTTTTGTTTTTTAGCCATGGGAATTGATAACTAGTTAGAGTGACTTGGGCTAGGCCCAAGATAAAACCAATTGGCTGCCACTATAACCCAAGAGTATATCCAACAACCCACAAGCCAAATATACTATTAGCTTATGACTTAGCAAGGGCCAAGACATCTAAGGGGGTCACACTCATGGGGGCATATACCCTTCTAGCCTTATCACAATGGGCCAAATGTCTCATTGACGTTTTCAACCCGAGTGGGGAGAGTGTGTGACCTACCACCCAACCGTTCGAGTTATTGCCCCTTGACTATTATTCTTTCTTTATCAATAACTAATGAGATACCATTGAAGTCTCAAATCAAATTCTCTAATGCATGTGGTTGGGGTGTCTCTGCAATACACATTTCAAGGCTTGACATTTTTAGAATGATGAAATATTTTTCAAAACTAGCCTATAAATCATGGTCACATTTCTTATTGCTAAACTATTTTAATTTTTTTTACAAAAACAAGAGAAAATTGTATTTATAAAAAAAGGCATGATTGAGGTCGTTGAGTACAATGGTAGGTGTTGGTAAGGAAGAAAGTCCAACAGAATATTTGTTTTAATTACATAAGTAGAATTACTAATCCTATTAATATTTCATGTGATACCTAAGTTCCAAAAATTAGACATTCAAAAATGGTGTTCCTGCACCTTACAAAGGATTACAAAATTTAGAATGCTTCTCTACGTTTCTTTTTGGTGGGGTCTTCGTCTGCAGGAGGCTCCAAAGCCACGTTCAAGTTTGGCAGAAGATTTTTCTCATTGGTTCCTAGTCTGCTTCCAACCGCTTCGTTATGGCTCGGGACTGAAGTCTCTGGAGAAACTTCTCTCACATCCAGCCTAGATTGCATCACCTCCCCCTGCCTATAGAGGAAATCCACTTCATCTTGAAGTTTCCCAATGAGAATTCTATGTTGTTCCAACGTTTCCAAAGTGAAGGAGAGGGTTGAACTATGTGAGTCAACTCTATGGGAGAGACAATGGGTGGTGGTGAAGTTACCAACTTGATGCAGGAGCATCCACATTTTGATCAAGCGAGCCAGCGCGCGGAGAAAGAGGATACAGCTGGACAGTGCCAGCACATACAAATTTTGAATCACCTTGAAGATTTTTGCGCCGCCATTTAAATGAAGGCATTCAACGCTAAGCGCACTTGTATTATGTTATAGATAGGAAGGCATTTAATGATTTTAATGCTGTTAGATAGGAATTAACTGTAGATTAGACATTTCTACTTTCGAGAGGGAAAACGGAATAATAGACACCCTCCTTTGTACATTGTATTAATTCTGGGATTATCTCATTCTCATTCAGACAAGGAGCAAGAGAAGAGCAAAGTAGAGAGCTTGTGAAGAACCTCCATGTACAGACATTGAATTAATAGGAAAGAGCTTTGATTCAATTCCATGGATGTGTTTGATCTCTGTGTGTTGTTGCTATTATGCCTTTGTATGTTTGCTTCTTTTTATGCGTATCTTTTATATGCTACATATGTGATTGCGTATCAGGTTAGAAACCTGAGGGAGTGAGAGATGAGTTTCAATTGTTTCTCTGCTTAAGCCAGGAGATTCCTACATAGAGTGCATTTGAATTTCTCTGCATCGAGTGCGTTGAGGAGGCTAAGCGGTTAAACTCTTGTTTTCGTATACCCAGATTGAATTTGGTTGTTCGAGTCGTGCAGGTGAAGGGCAGGTCGAACGTGAACTCTCAGTAGTAAGTCTGAGAAAGGTAAAGCCGGGTTGTTGTGACTGTGGGCGCACAGGACTTGGAAGACTTCAACACTTAAAGGATTGTTGAAAGCCAAGCGCGAGCAGGCTGCTCGAGAAGATTTCCGAAGGGTCAGGGAGAATTAAGCTCAGGAGGGATAGTTCCTCGTTCACGTCGTGGAAATAGCCCTGGGAGAGATTCGAACCAAGAGAACAGTCGGAAGCTGGAGGATTCTCTAGAGGAAGAGAATCGACGACTCAAAGCTGTCGAGTAGATCTCCGAAGTCCCGCGGACCGTCAGATTGCGGAGGAGTTGCGAGGGGTTTAACTCACAATCGTGCGGAGGAGGCCGTTAGCCATTTCATATCGGCATATCGGGAGTTGCGGGTGCATGAGTTTCATGCGTGTTGAAATCGCGAGTCACGATTCCCCGACTTGATCAGAGCCGTTGGTTAGAACGGGGACAGGTGGCACGAATCCAGCGTATCGGGGATTCGACATTCGGGGTTTCCAACGGCAAGGAAACTTTGCGTCACGGGTTCACGGTCCACGAAGTCCCGAGGTTGACGTGGCAGCGTGGGGTCCGGAGACTTAGTGGAGGACAGGTGGCCTCATATCGGGGATCGGTACTTCGGTCCTCAGAGTTTCGAAATACAAGGACTCGGCATCGCGAGTAGCGATACCCCGAGGTTGACCATTGACCATCGGGGATCGGGATTTCGGCGTTTGGTTGCACAGGACAGTGTTGCAAGCCTCGCGATATCGTGAGACCCGATCTCCCGATACCCGAAGAGGGGATCGCCAAGAAGACTGTGGGTAAAGACTCCCGAGAGGAGTTGGAAGAGCATCGACTCTTCGGGTTGAGGGTTGTGAAGATCCTGGTGGAGCGACCATGTGCCGTCGAGGGCGGGTCGACGCCAAGTGGTATCAGAGCCGGATTGAGATCTCTTTGTTCAGGTAGCAGGGAGAAGCAGATATACTATGCCGCCCAGAAGAGAGAGGCAGTCACCTGATCGTGAAGACAGGGACACCCGAAGGAGAGGCAGGCAGCCAGGCAACCCAGAGATGGAGCGCCAGATTAGAGATCTCAGGGCGAGACTCGAAGAGATGGAGACCACCCAGAGGCGTGGAGCAAATACAGCAGAGTTCAGCGATTCCGAGGTGGAAGAGGAAGCTGGACATGACCAAGAAGAGGTCACAGCAGAAGATGCCTCAACAGAGAGGTTAATCAGAGCCATTTCGAGGATGAGCTCGAAGACAAAGATGGACATTCCCGTCTATGAAGGAAGTCTAAACGCAGAAGAGTTGTTGGATTGGATCCGAGCACTCGACACCTACTTTGATTATGAGGACATTGAAGAGGACAAGAAGGTGAGGCATGCGATCATGAAGCTGAAAGGACATGCAGCCTTATGGTGGGATGAGCTGCAGGCAGACAGACGCAGCAAAGGAAAACAGAAGATCAAAAGCTGGGATCGGATGATCACCAAGATGAAGGCGAAGTTCATTCCGAGGACTACCAGATCACTCTGTTCAGGCGCATGCAGAACCTGAGACAGAAGTTGATGACGGTGAAGGAGTACACTGAGGAGTTCTATAGGCTCAACATTCGAGCAGGTCATCGGAAAAGTGATGACGAAAAGTTTGAAAGGTACCTGAATGGTCTCAGGTATGATATTCAGGATGAGTTGAGCATGGTTACCATCCGAACAGTTGAGGATGCGTACCAGATGGCTTTAAGAGCCGAAGAAAAGCTGAGCCGAAAGCAGGGACAGCGAGGCCGAGGCAGGAGCCAGCCACGAGGTAAGGTTGTTGCTCAGGAAAAGACACAGAAGCCCAAGGAGGATTGGAGGAAGCCTCAGGGTAGAGCTGAAGGAGGTGGAACCTCGCAGCAGAGGCAGCAAAATTTTGAGCCGAGGAGACAGGCAGATGATCAGCAAGGAAGATATGTTGATGCCAATACATTTCCTCGTACCCGAGGTCGAGGCAGAGGACGTGGAGGAGTTATCACATGTTTCACGTGTGGTAAAGACGGACACAAGGCCGTTGATTGTCCAGAGAGGAAGATGGACGGAGGAAAAGCTCACATCGCTGAGGCGCAGCAGAGGCGTGACGTTGAGAGCGAGGATGCTGACAACGGAAGATCACTTGGGATGCATAAGATCCTTTTGGCACCCGAGATGGAGGTGGAAAGCGCAGTGCAGAGGAGTAGACTCTTCAGAACGGCTTGCACAGCCAAGGACAGGAAAAGCAAAGTCATCATTGACAGCGGGAGCACTGACAATCTCGTTTCAACCGAGATGGTGGAGAGATTGGAGCTGAAGACAACTAAGCACCCAAGTCCATATAAGGTCTCGTGGCTACAGAAAGGACACCAGGTAAGTGTCACTAAACAATGCTTAGTTAAATTTAAAATTGGGAATTATCATGATGAGATCCTATGCGATGTTATTCCCATGGACGTATGTCATATACTGTTGGGGAGACCATGGCAATATGATAGAAATGTTGTTCATGACGGGAGGATGAACACATACACCTTGGAGAAGGATGGGAGGATTCATAAACTACTGCCGATAAAAGATAAAGAAGTGAAGCCAGAAGTTGGCAGCACAATACTTCTCATGAGTGGGAAGGAACTTATCACAGAGCTGGAGAAGGATGAGGATCCACAATTCTTTGTTGTCAGGAAGTCGAGGGTTGTTCTGACAAGCACAAGAGTGGACGACTTGCCGGAGGAGATTCAGCAACTGCTGGGGGAGTTTGCTGATATCATCATGGATGACCTGTCGGGTTCATTGCCACCAGTGAGGAGTGTGAGTCATCATATTGACCTCATACCCGGAGCAAGTTTGCCAAATAAGGCAGCATACAGATTGACACCTCAGGAGAACGAGGAGGTCAAGAGGCAAGTGCAAGACTTGATGAACAAAGGACTGGTGAGGGAGAGTCTAAGCCCATGTGTTGTTATGACAGTACTGAGTCCGAAGAAAGATGGAGGTTGGAGGATGTGTACAGACTCCAGGGTGATTAATAATATTACCATCAGGTACAGGTTTCCATTGCCGAGGATGGACGACTTGATGGATTGCCTGAGTGGGGCAAATTATTTTTCGAAGATAGACCTCAAGAGCGGATATCATCAGATCTGGATGAGAGAGGGAGATGAATGGAAGACAACATTCAAGACAAACAAGGGTTTGTACGAATGGCTGGTCATGCCATTTGGATTGACAAACGCGCCAAGCACTTTCATGAGGCTGATGAATGAAGTCCTGCGGGAATTCATTGGAAAATTTGTGGTGGTATATCTGGATGATATTTTAATATTTAGCAAGACAAAGGCTGAACACTTGAGGCATTTGGCCACAGTGATGAGAAGGCTACAGCAGGAGAAGTTGCTGATCAATTTGAAGAAATGCTCGTTCATGCAGATAGAACTCGTTTATCTGGGTTTTGTAATTTCGGCGAATGAATTAAAGATGGATCCTGAGAAGGTTGAAGTAATCAGGAATTAGCCATCGCCGAGAAATGTTTTTGAGGTAAGGAGCTTCCATGGTTTGGCAAGCTTCTACAGAAAATTCATTCGAAATTTCAGCGGGATTAGTGCAGCGATGATGGACACTGTGAAAAAGCGGCATAAAGTTTTTCAGTGGACAGCCGAGGCTGAACAAAGCTTCAATCTGTTGAAGCGAAAGATAACTGAGCAGCCAATCCTGGTGCTGCCAGATTTCCAGAAGACCTTTCAGGTGAAGTGTGACGCTAGTGGGTATGTTGTTGGAGGAGTCTTGAGTCAGGAGGACAGACCTGTGGCATACTACAACGAGAAGCTGGATGATGCGAAGCTGAAATACTCCACGTACGACAAAGAATTCTATGCCATTGTCCAGGCATTGAAGAAGTGGAGACACTACCTGATACCCAAGGAGTTTGTTTTGTACAGCGATAATCACGCATTGCAATTCGTGAGTCAGCAGGAGAAGCTGAATCAGAAGCATGTGAAGTGGGTGGAGTATATGCAAAACTTTACTTTTGTCATCAAGCACATTTCAGGGACTGCGAACAAGGTAGCCGACGCCTTGAGAAGAAAATGTTTGTTGCTGCAGGAGTTCAGAGTCAAAACGCTGGGTTTTGAGAACTTGAAAGATATGTATGCAGGCAATGCTGATTTCAGGGAAGCTTATGAAGCAGCCAAGAATCCGGTGCTTAGAGATAGGAGCCCGTGGATAGACTTCTTGGTACAGGATGGATTGTTATTCAAGGGAAATCAATTGTGCATTCCAGATTGCTCTATGAGAGAGAATTTGGTGAAGGAGAAGCACAGCAGAGGCTTAGCAGGTCATTT
>JASDQU011310241.1:16508-41743 GCA_032191745.1 Picea mariana
GAAGAAGATCGGGCCATGTAGAATTCTGAGGAAATTTGGCGAGAACGCATACGAGCTTGAGTTGCCAGAAGGCATCGGGATATCTCCGATTTTTAACATTTCGGATTTATACCCTTACAGGGCTGAAGAAACAGGCACTGGAACTAAGGAACCAGTGGTAGAGTGGCAGAAGCAGTTACCAGTTGCACAGAAGCCTGAGATGGAGTGCATACTGGATAAAAGGGCAGGCAAGAAGACCAGGAGGAAGCAGTACTTTGAATACCTGGTGAAGTGGAAGAACCACCCAAAAGAGGATGCAAGCTGGGAGACAGAAGCAGTTATACAGAAGCATGGGCGGACTGTGCAGGAGCTCATGGACAGGAGCCCATGAAATCTTTTGAGTCGAGGAGTATGATGCAGGAGCATCCACATTTTGATCAAGCGAGCCAGCGCGCAGAGAAAGAGGATACAGCTGGACAGTGCCAGCACATACAAATTTTGAATCACCTTGAAGATTTTTTCATCGCCATTTAAATGAAGGCATTCAACGCTAAGCGCACTTGTATTATGTTATAGATAGGAAGGCATTTAATGATTTTAATGTTGTTAGATAGGAATTAACTGTAGATTAGACATTTCTACTTTCGAGAGGGAAAACGGAATAATAGACACCCTCCTTTGTACATTGTATTCATTCTGGGATTATCTCATTCTCATTCAGACAAGGAGCAAGAGAAGAGCAGAGCAGAGAGCTTGTGAAGAACCTCCATGTACAGACATTGAATTAATAGGAAAGAGCTTTGATTCAATTCCATGGATGTGTTTGATCTCTATGTGTTGTTGCTATTATGCCTTTGTATGTTTGCTTCTTTTTATTCTTATCTTTTATATGCTGCATATGTGATTGCGTATCAGGTTAGAAACCTGAGGGAGTGAGAGATGAGTTTCAATTGTTTCTCTTCTTAATCCAGGAGATTCCTGCATAGAGTGCAGTTGAATTCCTCCGCATCGAGTGCGTTGAGGAGGCTAAGCGGTTAAACTCTTGTTTTCGTATACCCAGATTGAATTTGGTTGTTCGAATCGTGTAGGTGAAGTGCAGGTCGAACGTGAACTCTCAGTAGCAATTCTGAGAAAGGTAAAGCCAGGTTGTTGTGACTGTGGGCGCACAGGACTTGGAAGACTTTAACACTTAAAGGATTGTTGAAAGCCAAGCGCGAGCAGGGTGCTCGAGAAGATTTCCGAAGGGTCGGGGAGAATTAAGCTCAGGAGGGATAGTTCCTTGTTCACGTCGTGGAAATAGCACTGGGAGAGATTCGAACCAAGAGAATGGTCGGAAGCCGGAGGATTCTCTAGAGGAATAGAATCGACGACTCGGAGCTGTCGAGTAGATCTCCGAAGTCCCGCGGACCATCATATTGCGGAGGAGTTGCGAGGGGTTTAACTCGCAATCGCGCGGAGGAGGCCGTTAGCCATTTCATATCGGCNAATCGTGAGTCGCGATTCCCCGACTTGATCAGAGCCATTGGTTAGAACGGGGACAGGTGGCACGAATCCAGCGTATCGGGGATTCGGCATTCGGGGTTTCCAGCGGCAAGGAAAATTTGCGTCACAGGTTTGCGATCCACGAAGTCCCGAGGTTGACGTGGCAGCGTGGGGTCCGGAGACTTAGTGGAGGACAGGTGGCCTCATATCGGGGATCGGTACTTCGGTCCTTGGAGTTTCGAAATACAAGGACTCGGCATCGCGAGTAGCGATACCCCGAGGTTGACCGTTGACCATCGGGGATCGGGATTTCGGCGTTTGGTTGCACAAGACAGTGTTGCAAGCCTCACGATATCGCGAGACCCGATCTCCCGATACGCGAAGAGGGGATCGCCGAGAAGACTGTGGGTAAAGACTCTCGAGAGGAGTTGGAAGAGAATCGACTCTTCGGGCCGAGGGTTGTGAAGATCCTGGTGGAGTGACCGTGTGTCGTCGAGGGCGGGTCGATGCCACAACTCATCCTCAAAACTCACCCGAGCTTACTGTTGGCCATTCCTGTGAGCCATGGTGAGTGACAGAGTAATGGAACCAAAGTCTGAAGTGGCCTGAGGCACCACCAAATTACTGCCAAACAAGCTGGCCAAAGATCTCCTTTGTGTCTAGGGGACGGTGGTATGTCAACTAAAAATGGCATAGATCTTTAAAGATTGGAAATTGAAAATAAGTGAAGGAAAAGACATAAACAAGAGCACAACCAGGATGCCTTTGTACCTGACCAGAGAAATGACCCAATTGGAATCTCGAGTGTCAAGGGAGGATCGAAGGCTAGACCCTCCACCTCCAATCCAAAGCTTATTTATTGTGAAATTACCCAGTTTACCAATTGACCCACACCATTTTGAGTTTACCTTCTGCCCAGATGGCAGTTGTAGTAGAGAAATTGTCTCACCCCCTAAATCCATGAGTCTCAAAACTACAATTTTCCTAAGAGCTATAAGGACCTAGAGTTGTGAATTTTTCCCAGAGGAATGACGTATCATTGGAAAGCTTCCTCTTTTAATAGATCCTCGAATAGTAGGGGTGTATGAATGCAAATGGTTGCAAATCCTCCCACGAATCAGAGGTCCTTCAGAGGATGAGATGGCATGTACTTACTGAGTCTCCACACTTATAGTCATGATTACAACCTTTTTGTCCATCCTCAGATCCATTGACGTTTGAGTTGGCTTGTTGTTACGAAGTACGAGTTGTCAAGGAATCCCATGAGGTAATTTCATGGAGTGACCACTCTTCTCCATGGATGAGACTGGAACCGATCTCGTCCTACAAAATCCTACGAGCCAGGAGAAAGTGGGGGTACTTCCCTGTGCTTTTAAAGCCATTCTCGTAATGCATGTACACTCCAGGTTTCTTCCGACAGTTATCCTGGAGCCATGTGGCTCAATTCTGATGTGGGTCCATTTCATTAGGGCAGGGCTACAAATAGGACCTCCCCCTAAACTTTCATAAATCCTGGGGCCATTCTGATTACATAGTTAGCCATTTTTCTAGCTTCCCCATTGTTTCCGTGCAAAATGTGGAAAAATTTTGCTTGAATGGAGGACATGAGATTTTTTGATCGGTCTATAATTCTTTGAAGATTATTTTTCTTTGGTGTGGTCCCCATGACAAAGTAGCGGATGATATTTTTTGAGTCACCAATGATTGTGATACAATTCAGCTGTTGCGCCTGAGCTAACAAGATCCCTTGATAAATAGCATACGCTTCAGCCATATTGTTGGAGTTTATTCCCAGGTTCCAAGAGAAGTCGAGAAAATGTTGTCCTTTAAGGCTATATAGCACCCCTCCCACACCTGCCTCCCCTAGGTTTCCTTTTGATGCCTTATTAAAGCATAGGATGTGTCACACTTGAAAAGATAACCATAGGTTGTATTCTTGATGTGAAAATTGAAGTTGTCAGCGTGATTTTTGAAGATTTTTAGAAGAGTAGGTTGTTGGGATGTTCATTTTTGTCATCCAATGCTCTTCTTATTTTTCCAATTGATCCACTATCATCACTTTAATTATTCACGAGGAAATAAATTCTCCCAATTGGCCCAGCACGTGGGCTGCAACTGAGGAATGAGAGGTCATTTTCTCTTTAAAAATAATTTTGTTCCTTGCCAGCCAAATTTGCCAACATACAAATTTTATGGATTCCTTCCAAACACGATGAAAGGTCGATTTTTGGAGAAGGAAACTTTCTATACTTTACTCCATTTCCCAATAAAAACTCGACAAGAATATGGTCAGGCGATTTGTTGAGTTAATTTAGAATAGACTATTTGCAATACTTGCTTGGAGAAGTTGCAATTCAAGAAGAGATGTTTTGTAGATTCATAATTTTGTTTGAAAAGTGCACATCTAAACGGCCCCAAGAACCCTATTTTAAGCATATTTTCCCATGTCAGCAGTTTGTTATGGGCTAACTGCCAGCCAAAAATGTTTGTCTTAGGGAGCCCATCTGCACTCCAAATCTCCTTCCAAATAGTCAATTTTTCTGGTAATTGGGATTGAGTGAGAAGTATTTTGTAACATTCCTTCATCGAATATCCTAAGGTACCCCAACCTCTGTTGTCCTTCTATTGGATATGTACTTGTGCAAATCCATTGATTATCAAAAGGAAGAGATGAGAGGCTGAGAAATGATTTGGGGGGACATCTCCCAAATTCCACCCCTTCCAAGAGCCATTGTTGTTCCAGTCTGAGATGTCAAATATGGAGGATTTTCCCTGAGAGGTTATCCAATCTCAGAAATAGTCCAAGGAGGGAAGATCAGACAGGATTCCTGAGGCTAAAAAGGAGTCATCCCAGAGCTTTATTTATTTTCCATTTCAAGGGCACCAAAATAGATGATCCCGTAGAAGCAGGAGTGAGGCACTTAAAAGTTTCCAAATGGGACAGCCTATGTGTTGTATGGCGGCTACATCCAGGCATATTTTACGATTTCTTGTTAGGTATTTGTAGCATATTTCCTTCTTCCACCAATCATTTCCATCTGATACCAATCACCAGAGGAGTTTTGTGCCTAGCACAATGTTTATCTTTTCTGGATCTCGGATACCCAACTCGACATGCTCTTTAGGAGCGTAGACTGTGGACCAATTGACCATATGGAATTTTTTCTCATTCTCGTTTCCCCCTTGCCAAAGGAATTTATGAATTAATTAAGCCATTGCATTTTTTACCACGGTCGAAGCTAGGAGTGTTGAAAATTGAAAATTTGGGAAGGAGGATAAATTTGATTTTACTAACACCACTCAGCCTGCCAGGTTCAACCATATTTCTCCCCAAACTTCGAATTGATCCTTAATATTTTGGAGGATGGCTTGCCACGCCTCCCCTGAGGTCCTAAGGCTTCTCCATACTGATCTAAGACCAATTTAAATTGGTTGGCCATAATTTGAGAGGCTCCACCAAGAAAAAAAGTGTCATCGGCGAATTGGGAGTGATTTATTCTTCTGACCCCCCTTGCTATCTCCAGGCCTAGGATGGAGCTCGTTCTTCTTTCATATTCTAGTCTTTTATTTAGAGATTCTGCCATTAGGACATACACCATTGGGGAGAGTGGACACCCCTATATTAAACCTCTTGTGGCTTGAAAGAAGAGGGTAAGCTTGCCATTTATTAGAGGAGCTATCCAGGGGGTGGCAATACAGGCTCCAATCCAAGAGATAAAGGAGTGATTAAAACCATTTTTTTTTTAAACTTCAATTAGGAAAATATGTTTTACTCGATCAAATGCATTTTTCAGATCTATTTTAATGACCATACCTCTTGCCCTATTTTTGAAGATGGATTGGATCGCCTCGTGGACCAGGGTGATGTCCCAGATCTATATTTTTGTGACAAAGCCTCCTTGATTTGGAAGAATGAGTCAAGGTATCATCGACTTTGGCCTATTTGCTATGATTTTTGCCAGGATGTTGTAGGATACTTTGCACAGAGAAATGGGACGATATTTTTCAAAGGAAGAGGTTTTTTTGTCCTTTGGAATCAGAGCTAGAAAATATGAGTTGGTGGCAGCTCCCATCCTGTAAGATTTTTTCACATATCTTATCATGCGAATGATATCTGTTTTGATGATTGTCCAACATTTCCTGTAAAAATGTAAAGTAAATCCATATGGACCAAGAGCTTTGTCTAGATCAAATTTATTTATAGCATCCTTGACTTCTTCCGCTGTGATCTCCTTATTTAGCGTTGATCAGGGTGGGGATGTGCTCAACAAACTATTTACTCAATTCTTGGTTGTCTTATCCTTCCTTGGAATAAAGTTTTCCAAAATGTGAGGTTGTTGCCTTTTTAATTTCCTCAAAGGAGTTAATAAGGGCTCCTGATTGTGTCTTGATTTCCTCCACGCTATTCTTGTATTGTCTAGCCTTTGCCTTCTTATGAAAGAAGGAAGTGTTTTTTTCCCCTGCTTGAATCCATAGAGACCATGATTTTAGCCTCCATACCATTTCTTCATTATGGAGAGCCTTCATATACTTCTGAAATAATTTTTTCTCCTGTGAAATATGACTAATATTGATTTCTTTAAATTCCATATTTTCTTGTAATTCCTCCAGGTTCTTTTTGCATTTTTCTACTTCTTCCATGGGGTTGTGGGGAGGGTTTTTTAGCCAATCTAGTATAGCTTGTTTGGATATTTTGAGCTTTTTCTCCTACATAAAAACCGGGGACCCATACACCCATTTAGTCAACACAGAGGAAAGCACAGGTATGAAGTCATGCGACTCTAGCCAAAGAGGGTTGAACCTAAAGGAAATTGGTCCTAGATTTTTTGCTTTATCAAAGGAGAGAGTAATTGGGTGATGGTTCGAAAGGCCCCGGGGAATTATCTGAGAGGTAATCTTGACTGGAATAAATAACAGAGAACTATGGATAAGGAAACGATCTAGTCTAGCTGCTATGTGGCCTACTCTTGTGCATTTGTTACTCCACGTGTATTTTCCTTTGCTTGGATGTACATCAAAGAGGTCCAGCTCAGAGATCAGATCTTCCATGTGTTCCCTGAAAGGATTTCTTACTATTGATCCTCCTTTTTTTTCATTTTGGTGAATATTTTTATTGAAGTCACTTGTTATGATACAGTTTTGTTTAAACCCAGCTTCTTTAATCCCCAACAAAGACTCCCAGTTTTCTACTTTCTCCCAATAGTTATTAGGCATATAAAAATTATTGATAGGGTATCCAATGGGCTGATCCAAATCTGTGTTCTTCACTGAAGGATGTGGTATTCCATATGGTGAAAATTCCTCCTGATGCTCCTCTTGCATTTAGATCTACTCCTTCACTTTCCTTCCAGATTTGTTGCATTTATTGGAGGGCCTCTATCCCTTGCATTTTAGTCTCTTGTATTAGGATTATTTGGGGATTTTCTGATTTAATTAATTTTCCCATAGCTTCCTTTTTTTCTCTTTGTCTCATTCCCCTACAATTCTAGGAGACTAGCTTCATTACTTACTTGCAGTTTTGGTTGCCCCCCCTTTCATGGGATGAGTATGTCCCTTAGACGTGGGTGCCTATCCTGATTTCCCATATTTTTTGAATACTTCTTCAAGCATGGTATGGATTCCCAGTTCTTTATCTTAGTTTGCTTATTTTTCCCTTTTGTTTTTATTTTTTCTCCTTCCCACTTTTGTTTCTTTGGTGCTCTTAGGGATCTCCTGGTCCAGGTCATCCCCCAAATCCTCTTGCCTTTCTTCCTCTGGGATTGCCAGAATATCTGAAACATGAGGGGGGAACAAACTAGGAGAGGGATCCACAAGTTGATTAATGACTAGATTATTCTACATTAATGGGGGAGCTGACTCGACGTCGTGTTGTCTCTAGATCTCTTATGTTGTTTCCTTTTCCTTTGAATTTAGTGTTTGTTCCTCCATATTTTCTAGCAATGTGTATATGTTTTTGTTGCTTTCTGCATCGTTGTTCCCCACCATCGGAGACTTTCCTTTTAGTGGAGAAGTGGGCATGGATATTTCTCTGCGTTCCTGTTGTTGGGCTCCTGACTTATTTGTTGTTTTCTTCCTTTTGGCTTGCTGCCATTATTCCTGCTCTTGTCTTCTGGTTGATCTGTCTTTGTCTTGGGGTGATTTTTTGCGAAGTGGCCATATTCATAGCATTCTTTGAAATTGAATGGGAGTTGTTCTTAGTCTATTGTTTGAATATAGGACCAGTTATCTAGGGTGAATTGAATGGACTCTGGCAATCCATTTTCCAGATCTACTTCTACACATAATCAAGCACAGGATTGGATACCATCTCGTGGTTCGGCATGATCAATGAATCTACCCAACGTGTTCCCGATGTTTTTCAAGGTTTCATCCTTCCAACAATGGAGGGGAAGGAAGGGAAGACGAACCCATACAGGAATTGTAGATGGGATGTCATTTTCCAGACTAAAATCTAGGGTCCATTTATTCAGATACATTCCCCTTGAGCCCATGAAATAGGGACCATTTCTAAAAATCATATCTCTATTAGTTTTGTTTTCAAAGAGAAAGACGAAGAAACCCTTACCATAGAATGCAGAGGACACTTTCCCCTTTCTCATTTTCTTCTAGTTCTGATCCAAACATTGCGTCATTTCTCTTGGTGAGGGACATAGTCCCATAAACTGGTCGATTAAACCATTTTCCACCAGATGAAGGGAAAACGGTCGGGAGGAAGAAGGATGTACTAGAACCATCGAGATCTTGTCAATATTATTGACAAAATAGGACAGAGGAGGTCCTTTAGAATATTTAGTGTAGGAGGTGATGAGAGAATGAAAATTTGGGATATCAGTAGGAGGTGGTGGTTGCAGGGGGGATCCTCCCCCCGAACCAGAGGCCATGAGAACGGTAGAGGAATATTACCTCAGGGAACCCTAGCTTATGTGCGTCGTCTCTGCGGGTTGCAGAGCTAGTCCTTCAATCTTTATTCCTAAACTATTATTTTAACTTCCAAGGTATAGGGATAATGAGACTACAAAGAGGCTCCTTATACCAATCCATTACATATGTTAATTATATAATAAAATTTGGCATGAGGTTTTTGCATAAGCATTGTTGATCTCGATTGGAATTGCATTGGGATCACAATGGAAACAAGACCTCTTTGATATTAATTGGAATGAAAACATTCGATCATGTTAACTCATGATTACTAGAAACATTGTAATTCTAAGAATAAACAACATGGGCCATTTTGCAAGACAAATACTTTTCTTGCAAGTTGAACCTCATGTACATTCAATCTCCTTTCCAACTATTGAGTACAAATGCTTTTGTCTCGACATCAAGCCAAGTTATTTTCTAGTTGCCAAGCACCAATGACTCTCCCTCAACATGGCATCAAGATGTTTCCTAGCTATTGAGTACAAAATGACTCTTGATTCCACTGTTGAAATGATGCCAGCCAGAGAAAGAATATAAATTATTATCAATGATTAGCTAGTCTAGGGATGTATTCATCTATGAGAATTCATGTGTTGATCCTTATCCTAATTTAAAAGAGGAAGAATCCTATTATTGCTAGTGATTTCAATGTGGGAAGAGAAATCTTAATCTTGTTAGTGATTTTCTTGTGGGAAGCGAAATCCAAAGCTTTCCATGCATTATTATACTATAGAAAACAAATATTATATAACTATGATACCTATGAATCAAGGGTAGGGGAATGTATAAGGGAATTGTGGTAATATGTTAGACACGGATATGCTATTGGATTTCATAATGGTCCCCATTTAGTAATGAAAGTCGCTTGAGCATCATAAGTGGGTAGTGGTCATATCTATAATGTCAATTAAAAGGAGCTTAAGTGGGTAGTGGTCATATTTTTTATGTACCAGAATATATCTACAAATATCTGAATACAATCACCACACAAGATAGATGAAACAATATAGGAAACCACCACTTTATTATATCAAACCCTTGAGGTAGGGAAACACCATACAATGGATCCTATTTCTCTTGTTCACTTGTCTCTTCAAGGGGGCTTCTTCTTGATGAGCTTCAACTCACAATACAATAATTCTCTTCATGTCCCATTACATTGCTTGAACCCCTTTATATAGTGCTACCATCACCTAAGAACATTCTAGAGGAGGAATATTCTCGAAGTAGAACCTTCTAAGAAGTCCTCTTACATTTATTATATCTAACTACCCATTTATTATATCTAACTACCATAGTGGGCCTTATTTAATAATATAGTGGACCTAGTCCACCTTACATTGAATGGCCTCCACTATTATCACTATGGGCCCTTTGCCCCCCCCCACTACCTCTCTATCTACCTAACATTCCATATCTCTTATGAAAGTGTTGTCATCAACACTTGATGTACAACCATATACCAGGGTCCCATGGATAACTGTGGACCATAGTGTTGAAGTAGACTAGAGAACCAAGGTCCCATTGAGAAATGGAAGCCACCATGCTGAAGTATTCCAACTTCCATTGTAAACTAGGGTCCCATGTCCAATTGCTCATGTGAACTCCACACGGAAGATATTGACACCCAATAACCAACTAAAAATTATTCTACCCATACTAACACCTATCATGTGGATCCAAATAAGAATATCCATCCACATAGTGGGAAAGGGTCAAAGTTGAATCTGGATAGAACAATATCGTTGTAGAATATGCAGGCTGGACACTGGTAATCATAACTAGCTCCTGATGTGTCACATTGATGTTCTCTATCGAAGGTGGAGTAGAGTCATCAAATAAAATATGGAAGTGGTTGTCATCTAAAAAATGACAACTATCCATATACCAATCATCACAATCATCCTCCAAATCATACCAAGAAAACATTTCTTGATGATATTCATTCATGATGTCTGCCATAAGATATCTCTCTTGAAGGAGAGATAATGACCATTGACTATTGTGATAACGATCTATGTGGTCTTGTATATCGGCTTTGAATGCTTCAATCATGTGTAAAATTTCCCTGATTTGAGAGTGCATATCAATTGGAAACACCACATATAATATACCAAAAGAAAAATATTAAAATGATTTATCCAATGGCATTGATTTGGTAGCAATTTGAGCAACCTATGAAAATTTATGAACTCTGCAGTCTCATCGCCGTCACGAAAAAAACCCAAAAATAGAACAATAAATTACTGCAAAAAATCGCGGCTTTTTCCTGAAAAATTGATGAATTTAAAATGCTCATAACTTTACTTCCTGGACTCTGTTTCGACTGATTTTTTTTTTTTTTTTTAAATTGGGTATTTTTTCGAGAGGAATTCAAATGCCCAATTTTTTTTTCCAAATTCATCTCATAAAGCTTCAGATCTGAACCTGAAGTGCGCCTCCCTCTTTTTCTTACCTAGAAAAAATTCTACAAAAAGAGAAAAAAATTCTTCCCTTCTTTGGCTAAGGAAAGTGCTCTGATACCACTTGTTATGTACCTAAATAGATCTACAAATATCTAAATACAATCACCACACAAGATAGATGAAACAATACAGAAAACCACCACTTTAGTATATCAAACCCTTGAGGTAGGGCAACACCACACAATGGATCCTATTATGGAGGGGATCCTCTCTTGTTCACGTGCCTCTTCGAAGGGGATTCCTCCTAATGAACTTCATCTCACAATACAATAATTATATTCATGTCCCATTGCATTGCTTGAACCCCTTTATATAGTGCTACCATTACCTAAGAACATTCTAAAGGAGGAATCTTCTAGAAGTAGAACCTTCTAAGAAGTCCTCTTACATTTATTATATCTAACTGCCCATTTATTATATCTAACTACCATAGTGGGCATTATTTAATAATATAGTGGACNATCACATTCTCCTACCATATGTCCATTGGATATTAGCTTTCTAAAAGTTCCTTTTAATTGACAATAGACATATGGTAGGAGAATGTGATAGAGTATCACTATCAAATCAACCACATACTAACATATAGTATGTTGGTCCACACATGCAAATCAATTAAAGAAAACAACAATAACGTGAAATCCAACAACATCCCCTAGCTAATTTTTCCTTTGTAGGATATACAACATTTCATTATAATTGACATGAAAATGATTTTAGCATGACCAAGCATCTCAGGAAGTTTCATAAGAGTAGATATAACATCAATTTTTCACATAGGTTTATCAAAACTTAATGGGTTTGAGCTACTGAAGAAAGAAAGGAATACCCATTGAAAAATACCAAGCGTTTAACAACAATTTAAACATTATTCCACCCCAATTTCATTGTGATTTCTAAAAATAACACAAGTACGGATTATAAACCCTTCATCAAGTGATGCATCGATTGAGCATCATTTCATGAAAAAAATTATTTCAAAGCAATGAGACTACCAAGTTTTGAATCTTGTGATTATTATTGCAAGCACTCCCAAACCAAGGCCAAGGGATGATTGACAAGTTTATGATAGGGAGTGAGATTGGAAAGTTTGAATCATACCATTATTATTGCAAGAACTCCAAACATGTAGAAGTATTTCAAACACTTCAAATCCACTACCAATTCATCCTAGATATTATCTATCTTCCCATCTAGTTACCAAGTCCATAACCTTCATTCAAACACATATTTCAATATCCTCCTCTCTAAATCAAAACCCAAAATGAATCCTTGTATGTAATTCCTCTTCTATAATTCCATATCACAAATTCTCTTGTTCCTCCTCAACATGATCACAACACACTTAAACCAAATTTCAACCCCAATAGAAAAAAAATAGGCGATCGATTCTTGACTACCCATCCAGCAACTCCTGGTGATATTGTGGATCTCAATTATCAGTTGAGTTCCAATATACACAAAAGAAACCATCAATTCACTTTTAAGGGGAGGATATACTTAATATGTTTTGTCATTGAAATTTTTTGTATAATACAATTTTGTTAGGATCCATCCCTAACCCCTCGTAGTTATTCATTAGTTAGTTGCCATTGTAATAAGTGGCCAGTCGTCATTATTATCGGGACCACAAGTAGTTAAGGTTGGTTAGTAGAATTAGTTATGTATAACCCATAGTATCGGACCTTGGTATTGGCTCATGGTATAGGCACTTAGTATTGGCTCGTGATATTTTTGGTTGTGAACTATATTTAAAGAATGCATCTCTCCATTGTAAGTTGTTGAGGATTATTGTAATAGAGCTCTGCTAATTTGGAGGTTGCCCCCTCGAAGAGGCAAGTGAACCAAGTTTTATGTGATATCAATATTATATTTCTGATATATATTTGATGTTCATGTTACTTTCACAATATATTTTCTTGTTTTTTTAACTATTCCAGGTATATCACAAGCGGTATCAGATCAATTTTCTGGGCAGTAAGTGTGGGTGAATTTTTTTTTCCAGGGTAGCGACGTGTTCCAACGTCAATAAACCACAGAGATCTGTCTTTCAGTGCAAAAATCCATGGTTGGGGAAGCATACACATAGGAAATATAAGTTTTTATTACGCACACATCTATTGGCCAGCCTTGTAACCCATGTCAAGACCCCTTTGAGTGGTAGTGCATCAGACAACACCTTTGTACAGACTTTCCCTAGGCATCATGGAACCCACCTAGCTCAATCAATTGATTGCCTGAATGTTATAGTTTCATAGAGAACAACACTCGGGAAGATACTCTCTAGTAACTAGGTAATCGGGTAGTACGACTAAGGGTACGGTCGAGCCTCCTTAATTGGTTCCCTGAGATATTGGGATGAGTACTATTTTCGAACTCACATGTATATCATTGAGCTATAGAACAGGGAAAACCCTTGTCTATAGGTACCCTTAATCAAACCATAACCCTGGGGAAAGACACAGAAAAGAAAAAGAACAACACAAAAAGAGAACAGACAAGATCCATTGTCGACAACCTAACCTCCTGCATTATGGTTGCAAAATTCCTACATCTTTCTTCTTGTTAACAATTTGGACATTCTGACACTGCAGAATTATACAAATTAGATTATAAATCCACAGAAGTAAACACAAAGTATGGGGACTGACAACACCCTTATTTGCGACCTATCCCATTGTCTTACTCTTTTATCCTTGATCACAGTGATACCTATCATTTTTAATCCTTTTTTTGGACCCGACCCCCCTACCCCCTTGTTTGCGACCTATCCCATTGGCTTCCTCTTTTCACCCTGATTGCAGTGATACCTATCATTTTTAATCCTTTTTGTGGACCCGATCTCCTTCCCCACTTGGCACCTAGCCCATCAGACTTCTTATCTCATTCTAATAATTGTGGTAGAACTCTCCCTAGGCCTCCACAATGGGCCCTACTACCTGCTCTCAGACTGGGGACGAGTGGGACACTAAGGTAACCCAACTATATGACGATGTCTCTATGATCAAATGGACCTTGGGGGACCTTGACCATCTCACGAAGCGCTTTGACGACATGGATGACATAAAGAACCTGCAAGCCATTTCCCAACACCTCAGATTGATCGACAAGGGAGAGCACCCAGAGTACCATGTTGAAGCCCCTCATTCTTCTCATTATGAGAATACTCATAATTCCCACTTGGGGTCCTCCAAACTTCTGGAATAAACTTCCAAAAGTGGATATGCATAAATTTGATGGATCTGACCTAGCTGGGTGGGTCTCCCAAATGGAACACTACTTCTCCCTCCATGATATTCGGGATGATGAAACCAAACTACATGTAGGTGTTATCTACTTAGATCAAGAACGTTGCCAATGGTGGCAGTGGCATAAGAAATGTTATCTAGGACATTTGAGTTGGAACATGCTCACCAAAGTTGTTTTTTCTCATTTTGATAGGGATTATAATTATTTGGGATGTGTCACCAAGATTAAACAAATAGGCTAGTCATCAATTTCATCACAACATTTGAAGAATTGGCTATCAAAATTGAGGGCTTGTTTAATGAATTCCATCTTGAATGTTTCATAAGTGGCTTAAAGGAGGAAATATGTGCTCATGTTTGCATGCATCATCCTATTACTTGGTTGTAGGCGTGTAAATTAGCATTGGAAGTTGAGACCATTCTTCGGGTACAACCCATTTTTTCTTCAATCCCCAATCGTCCTCATCCAGGGACTACCATTACTCCCACTCAAACCTTGAAGGTTCAAAAGGTGTCTCCAGTAGAAATGGAAGATCGTAGGATACAAGGGCTTTGTTATGATTGTGACGAAAAATATGCGCCATGACATAAATATCGTGAACAAAAGTTCTTCCAGATTGATGGGTCAGAGGACCAAATGTCATATGAGTCCCCTGAGCCAGAGGATACTGAGCCCACTCAGCCCCTCTCAGAAGTCGTTGCACCTCCTTAGGAATTGAAAGAACATGTTATCTCTCTCCATGCCCTTTTTGATACTTCTTCTCTACAAACATTAAATATCAAAGGCTACATCAAACAACGACCAATAGTAGTGTTGATTGATAGTGGAAGCACCCATAATTTTTTTCATCACGGGGTCGTCGAGGATGTCAATTGTTTTATTCGACCAGTTTCAAATTTTAAAATTCTCATAGCTAATGGTGGTAGAATGAAATGTGGGGGCCACTATGAGAATGTAAAACTCGAAATGGGATATTATACCCTAAAAACTCACATGTTTTCCATTTCCATGGGTGGTTGTGATATTGTCTTAGGTGTTGAATGGTTGTCTTTGGGACCGATTACCATGGATTATCAGAAGTTATATATGTGCTTTAATCAAGAGGCTCACACATATACCCTCCGCGGCTTTCATGTTGGATCCCCTAAAATTATTAGCCTCACGGAATGGAGAAATCATTAAGAAAGGTCATCATGGGGTGATTTCCCAATTTAATTCCATATAGGTACAAGAGCCATCATTCCCCACAATCCATCCTGACCTACAAAACTCCCTGGACAAGAACCACTAGGTCTTTGAGACACCCACGAAATTACCCCCATCCTGGGGTGAGCATGATCACAACATCCATCTCCTTCCTGGAAGTCAACCCCCTAATGTACGCCCCTACAGGTACCCCTTTGCTCAAAAAAATGAAATAGAAAAAATAATGTAGGAATTATTGGAATCCAGGGTAATTCGCCCAAGTACCAGTCCATACTCCTCCCCTATTGTAATGGTCCTAAAGACAGAAGGTTATTGTCACATGTTTCCATATTTTCATGCCCTTAATAAATTAACCATTAAGGATAAGTTTCCCATTCCTATCATTGATGACCTGTTGGATGAGCTCCAGCGTGCATGTTTCTTCACCAAATTGGACCTTCGCTTCAGTTATCACCAGATTAGGATGAAGGAAGCAGATATTCCGAAGACTACTTTCAGAACTCATGAAGGCCATCATGTGTTCTTGGTAATGCCTTTTAGGATTTGCAATGCTTCATCTACCTTCCAAAGTCTCATGAATTAACTCTTGAATCCCTACCTTCAAAAGTTTGTTTTGTTTTTCTTTGGTGACATTTTTATTTACAACCACACTTGAGATTCCCATCTTCAACATGTGGACAAACTACTCCAATTGTTACGGGACCATCAGTTGTTGGTAAAAAAATCCAAGTGTTCTTTTGGGGCAAGTGAGGTCAAATAATTGGGACACATTGTCGGCCATGATAGAGTATGCATGGACCCCACAAAATTCAATCCATGTAGGATTGGCCATGTCCTAAGACAATGAAAAGCCTTCGAGGTTTCCTTGGCCTCACGGGCTATTACAGGAAATGTGTCCACCATTATGGAAAAATAGCATGTCCATTGACGAACCTTCTTAAGAAGAATGCATTTCAGTGGACCCTTGAATTCAAGCAAGCCTTCCTATATTTGAAGCAGGCCATGTGTACTACCCTCGTCTTAGTAGTCCTTGATTTCAACAAAAAATTTGTGGTCGAATTGGATGCTTTAGGTATTGGTATTGGTGTAGTTCCCACCCAAGATAATCGACCTCTTTCTTTCACTAGCCAGGCTTTGAGTGGTCAAAATTTGGGAAAATATACATATGAAAAGGAAATGATGGCCACTCTCCATCTTGTGCACACTTGGAGACCATATCTATTGGGGCGTCGTTTTCAGATCAAAACCGATCACCATAGTCTCAAGTATTTCCTCGATCAGAGGTTGTCATCCCCAGAACAAAATAATTGGTTGACAAAAATGTTTGGCTATGATTATGAGATCATCTATAATAAAGACAAAGAAAATGTAGTGGAAAATGCATTGTCCAGACAATATGAAGATAAAGGTTCCCTCTTTTCTCTATCATTACCAATCCCTCATTGGATTGATGAAGTTCGGCGTGAATGGCTTTCCCATCCCACTATCTCACAGATAATTCAACGACTTCAAGATGGAACTATCCCTCCCACCGGATATACTTGTCAAGCCAATGTACTCATATATAAGGATCGCTTGGTTCTATCTCTAGATTCAACCCTCAAGCCCAGGATCTTAAATTAGTTGCATTATTTTTCTCTTGCGGGTCACTCACAATTCCAAAAGACCTATTATTGTGCTTGCCACTCTAACACACAATTGAACATGAGCATACCACCCACAGAAAGATGGCCAAACTGAAGTGGTCAATAAGTATTTGGAAACTTACTTTCTTTGTTTTTTTCAGACAAACAACATCAATGGCTGCAATGGTTACCACTGGCAAAATAGTGGTACAACACTTCTTATCGTACAACCACTAAAATGACACCCTATGAAATGGTGTATGGCCAACAACCCCCTACAATAACTTCCTATCTTCTAGGCACATCAAAGGTCTAGGCTATTGGAAAGTTACTGCAAGGCAGGGTAGTTACCCTCATGGCTCTAAAGGAAAACCTCCACATCGCCCAAAATCATTTGAAGCAACAAGTTGACCAGTAGCGCTTCAAAATGTTTTTCCAATAGGGTGATCAGGTGTTTCTCAGACTCCAACATTACAAGAAAACATCGGTCAAAGCTCAGGGCCACCACTAGTTGGAACCTAAATTTTATGGCCCCTATCAGATTCTCAAACTCATCGGTTGAGTGTTCTACAAACTTGCACTTCCAGCTTCCTCCAAAATACATTTGGTGTTCAATGTTTCCTATTTGAAGAAAATTTTGGGTCAAAATTATCGAGTTCAAACCATCCTACCTGAACTAGAAGAAGAAGGATCCATTTGGATGCAGCCTGATTCTATCCTCAACATGCGAGAGTGTCATCTGCAGAGTCGAACTGTCAAGAAGTGTTGATCAAATGGAAGGACACATCTCCAGAGGATGCAACTTGGGAACCAATTGCCATCCTGCAACAGTTTCTGCATCTTCAACCTTGAGGACAAGGATTCTTTTTAAGGAGGAGGGAATGTTAGGATCCATCCCTAACCCCTCATAGTTATCATTAGTTAGTTTTCATTGTAATAAGCAGTCAACCCTCATTATTATCAGGACCACAAGTAGTTAAGGTTGGTTAGTAGAATTAGTTACGTATAACCTATCGATTGGCCCTTGGTATTGGTCGGTGGTATTGGCCCTTGGTATTGGCCCATGGTATTTTTGGTTGTGAACTGTATTTAAAGAATGCATCTCTCCATTTTAAGTTGTTGAGGATTATTGTAAGAGATCTCTTCTCATTTGGAGGTTTCCCCCTCGAAGAGGCAAGTGAACTAAGTTTTCTATGATATCAATATTATATTTATGCTCTATATTTGACGCTCATGTTACTTGCGCAGTATATTTACTTGTTCTTTTAACTGTTCCAAGTATATCGCAATTTTTCTTCGAATTAGTTATCTAATATGGTCTTGGCGGTCAAAAACCAACAATTTAAAAATCCAAATCTCCCATCAATCTAGAGATTTGATCAATTTTTTAAGGGTTACGAGTTGATTCATAATTCGGGAAACCACTCGAGGGAAGCATTCATTCATGCATAAAACTTGGATCATGATACAACTTTGACCGTGCCTAAAATATATGTTGGATTTATTTCAAATATTCCCCCCAAAAGAGGGTCCTTTTGCTACAAGATCTACTTAATATGTCTTTGAAAACCATTTGTCCACCTATACTTATCTAAAGTGACAGGAGAACGGAAGAATTAAGAATAAGTCAACAATACACATTATTTTGGGAACCTTAGTTGAGAATCATAAGTTGGTGGTCACCATGTCAACTCTCAAGGATTATTTGTTGAACACCATGTTGCCTAAGAAGCTTCTTTGGATCTCTCTCATTTTTGGGGGGTTTCAAGAAGTCTCTTTGATAATACTTATATGCATGCACTAATAATCTCTTACTTCAATCATAACTCTACAACAAAGATACCACAAACTCCATGACCATCTCATGATTCACTTCCACATTCCATTTACACGTTTCAAGGTATGCTACCATTACATGGAAAAAAAATTCCATTTACACATTTCAAGGTATGCTACCATTACATTGAAAAAAAAAAGTAGCATGGATATGAAGTAGGCGTGTGAGTGAAGTGGAAGTTGTGCCACCCATGTCCACTGTAAAACTTTTTCAATATTTAATTGAGTTGGTGTAGGTGATAAAAAAGGTGGGGTCCAAGTCTATAAATGAGATAAAGGTGGCATCCAATTTTTAATTGAGTTGGTGTATTTTTTAAATTGCAAACATTCAAAACTTAGATAAGTTTTTCAATTACAAACTTTTAAAAATTTGTTAGGTGTATCATATGTTGTTTTTCAATTACAAACATTTAAAAATTGCTTACAAGAAGGTAGCATTCTTAGTTTTGAAAAACATATTCAATAGTTTCCCATACCCAATGTGTTTTTATCAACTTCAAACAATTATGCATGTTATTTAGCATGCCTTGTGTTAGCACTCCGTAAATCTGTTTAGTTGATAAACATATGACGAAGGTAACTTTGTCAACCAACTTTGAGACCCAAAACTAGCCTTTCAGATCCGGAGAGGGCTCTCTTGGGTGGCGCGGTCTCTGTGCGGGATATGGCTTTAAGAGCAATGGCTAGATTTAACACCTTTGATATAATGGGTTTTGGTTATATTGGTGCAAGAAAGTAAGACTTGGGCTATGGAGTCGATTTGAGGAAATGATAGAGTCAAATGAATCAGTGACTGAACTTGAGAGGATAAGGCTAGGCAAGCAACAATATTTAGTGTAAACCATAATGTGTGGCGGGGAGAAAAACACGGGAAGTAACTCAGAGCACCGCTACGAGCGAATTCAGAGTTAGCTTTAGAAGAAAGTGTTTTGTCTAAGTGGCGCGAACAAGGGGCGTTGCGTAGAGAATCCACAAGTTTGAAAATTCGTTCCAAAATAGACAGAAAAAAATATGAATAAATATGACAGGAAGCACATATGCAAATAAAGAGGGACAATACATCTGAGTGCTACAACTAGAATCTTTTCATCAAGTTACAGTACCTTTACATTAAGTTTCGGTCAAAAACTCAAATTACATACAATAGTTATCGTCTACCAATTTTTCCAACCAACCCTTTTTACATGAAAATGATCCCCATATATAGAAAAGTAATGTCACCCTTGGCTTCCAGGGTCGAACTACTCTCTCCTAGAATCAAGGTTTTGTTTTCATTGAAAGAGAACAGTAACTTCAACAGATTCACTAAAAATAGAAAACCCGAATTTGCCAAATCATAATCGTAACCAAAATATTCTTTACAATGATTGATCATGATAGAAATTTGACCATATGGTTGTGATGATCCATCATGTGCACTACTGGACACTCTGTCACCCTTGCACAGTAAGTCTTCTATGCAACAATAACCTACAACAAAAAACGCAGCGGATTGCACAACAAACTAGGAAAATAAGCATTAAATATGAAATCATATATCACTAATAAAAAAATATTTTCAAAAATGGAGAGAGGTTTTTTTAGTTAATATCGTTATAAAGAAACAACTCTCTCAGTTTCTTGAAATTCATCTCCAGCTGGCCGGAATACGTGTCGCAGAAACATGTCTCGGACAAAAAATCATGAAAACTGAAAAATAGGGCTCAAATATTCCTTCGAATCTCCCAAAATATGAAACATTTTTCAAATATGAGAGAATTTTTTATTACTTGGTTTGTCCTAAACAAAAAATTCTTGGGGATTTTCAAAATTCCTCTTCAGTTGGTCAAAAAATGATCTTGAAGTTGACCACTAAACCAGTCATTTGCGAAGCGCGACCTGTAGCCTGTGCGCAGGAAAATCCACTGCGTGATGACATCCTTTGCGTGACAGAACCCACTGTGCGAAAAAATCCTATGCGCGACATAATCCACTTCGTGACAACCCACTGTGCTGCGAAATCCACTGTGCGATGAAATGCTCTGCGCAGCGCATAGGAAATTTTTGCAGTGTGCAGTTGCAAATGGAAATGGAACAAATAAATGATAAGCTTCTGTTTGAAACTAACCCTTGGAGATGTTAGATGATGCCAGTCATAAAAAAAATATGGGTGCTAACATGGATGCCTTTGCAAATTTTTGAAAAACCTATAACCTTAGCTATGAAAATCATGGTGCTAACACCTTGTAAAACACATAAGACAATAATTGTTTTTCCCAAGCCATTCTATAGTGCTTTGGCTTGCACATTGCTTCCTTTCTTCAAGATATATATTGAATATCTCACATTTCATAGGCATGGAGTTTGTGTGTGCTTCGACCAAATATCTTGTATATTTAACAACACCTTGATTATGTTTACACCATTTAGGAGACAATTAAGTTGAACTATACATTTTTTAGATGTGTTATTTTCAAATGCAAATAGATTGATCTTTTTGATAGAAGGAGATCAATTAGAAATGACCTAGTTATTGAATTATATTTTATTGATATATGTAGAGAAATTTTGGCATTTAAGTCCTAACCATATCTAATTCTAGAGCATTGTGAACATGTTTACTTCCATCTTGATGTCTCTCACAAAAAATGGTGGTTTTTAATTCCTGTACATCTAGGGTAAAAAAGGTTTTTTGAAAATGTCCCTATTGCAATTGTTGCACTGGGTCAAGAAGAGGATGATGTAGATGTGAATGGTGAAATAAATGTTGGTGATCAAGTAGCGTTACAATTGTAGTGATGTCAAGTATTCATTGTACTCTTAGTAGTTTTTTTTTAAATACAAATATGTGGCAATGTCATATTGCTACTTTGTGAATTTTAATGAATTGAATTTTCTAATTTATAAACTATATTTTAATGAACAAAAGAATCACCTCGTTTTTTGCTCAACCAATGTGTATGCAAACATGCCAACACCAATTATAACTAGGGTAAAATGATTTAAAACACTAAACTTAGAGTGTTTTGAGTGTGTACATATCTAATCATCAATATCTTCATTGTTCTTCTTTGATAACTTCAATGACTAGGTAATTGGTATATATATAAATAATTCAATCTTTTTGGTTAATTATCCCTTGAGTTGTTGCATATATTGGATTTTATCCCATGTTAACAGTTAAATCTAACTTCACATGTTCCAATGATCTCTTTACTGTTTAAACTTTTCTCCATGTCTCTCATCTTAAAACTTATGTTTTGCTTCCCTCCATGTTTTCACATGTGCAGAGCATTTTTGGGCTTTCTTCATAATTATATGGCAATGTTACTTATTGTGAGTAGTACATTGAGTATATAGTAATTCTTCCTTCATGACTTTAGTGTTTACCCCTAATTCAGGTGGGATTTTTATCTACTAACCATCATGATGATATTGTTGCACCAAATTTAATTTGTAGGGGTTCTTGAATATTTGTCCTTAGTTAGTTGTCACTTGGATATATGTTTCTCATCAATTACGGCTTACATGGAAGGATATTTTACTCAAAGTTGATGAGAATAATATAGATATGTCATTAGTATCCAATACAAGAAATAACACATACTTGCACTACCAAGGACTAATGATGTAAATTAAGAAGAAGATATTTAATTAGTGGCCATTTCAAAGGGGCAACCTCCAATACTATTGTGAGGGGGTAGCTTCCAATGAATTCCATATATTAGTCTAACCCCTTCATATATATAATATCTTATTTAAAGAATAGGAGTAATGAGAGAAAAAGGACATAGTGGATGTGGGATAATTAATTTGGCTCTTATATGTCACGCTGAAATAAAAAATAGTTCATTTACTAAGGAATATACAACATGAGAAGGATAATTACAATTGAAATCTATATATGATAAATAATTGTTTATTTAATAATTTAACGATAGATAATAGCATAGTGATACAAAGTCATGTGACAATATACTACTCACTTTAGTTGATGGGTCATGTCCTTTAGCTAGAATGTGTCACTTCATTTATTGTTATTGTTATTATTTATTTGATGTGTGTGTGTGTGTGTGTGTGTGTGTGTGTGTGTGTGTGTGTGTGCGCGCGCGCGCGTGCATTCATTAAATTGTCTATCCCTTCAAGATGCTTTGTCCTCAAAGTTATTTTATGGTAAAGCTTTATGTATTTGTCCTGGCTTGTAATGTCTTCTCATGATTGTCTACTCTTGTAGTTGTGATGGTTGATGAAACAATATGATATGAGTTATGAAGCATTGAGTAGAATTATCGTATTATTAAAGGGTTTGACCACCCTAATTCAATTTTTTGTAGAGCTTTGTTGCGATGAATTTTATGATTTGGAAAATAATAAGAAATCATACCTAATATTCTTTTCAATTTATAAGATCTTCACTTAGATTCTCATATTGATTTCATCTACGGTTAGTTCATTGTATAATAAAATGATTTTTATAATTATGATGACAATAAGGCATCCTTGTATCTTGTATCTTATCTTTGGAAACTTAGTCTTTTGATACCTCTAGTGATAAGATTTCAGTATAAGTAATTTTTTTTAATTTTTATGTCAATTGGATTTGTATTGGTTCCTTTCTCCAAGGTCTAGATTTTAACATCTAACTAGTCTTCCACTCCAATTGGATCAATGATCGTTTCTTTATTGATCAATGCTTCCTTGTTGGTAAGTTTCCCTAACTTTTCTTTTAGTGACTTTTTATCATCATTTAACTTCTTAAATTGTGTAAGTAAGACTTCATTATGATTCCTTAAGAACACAAATTCTTCCTCACTTTCCGACTTGTTGAAATTATTTTTAAGATCTTGATTTTTTATTTTCTCATATTTTAACTTTTTTTATATGTTCAATCAACCTATGATTAAGGTTCCTTAGGAAAGAACTTTCTTCATATTTTTTTGATAATTTCCTCTCAAGAGCTTAATTCTCTTATTCTAACCTTTGATTGCACTAAGTCTTATCTTTTGAATTCTTGACTTGTGCAAGTAAATTTTGATTACGATATTTCATGCAATAAATTTCATCATCTCTTTCTTATAAGTTGTTATCAAATTTCTTGTTGAGATCTTCAATTTTTTTGTGATACTTTCTCACTTTGTTGATATTTTGCTAGTCACTGTGATATTTCTTTGCAGTAAATAATCTATGACAATTTTGACAAATGATATTTGATTTTAAAGTTTGGAAAATACTCAAACTCAATTATGGATCGTCTGTCATGATCCTATGACCTTAGCAATTCTCATACAAATGTTCGTTCTTGTATATGAGTTCCTCCATCTCTCTAGTTTCTTTTATAACAAAATTGGCACGAATCTTGAGTTGTTGGTACGGGGGAAAATGATGACTGCGGCCTGACTTGTGTACTTTTTGTTATAATTGTCGTTTGTTTGGTTGACTGTATTGTCACAATGTCGTCCGAATCAACATGGACTTGAAAAAAAAAATTCAACTGTTTCGATAGAAAATTGGATTCTAGTTGACATCCCATTGGTTGGTGTTGCAAAAATTTTGATAGTCAACTTCAAACAATAGTTGGTCAAATACTAAGAAATAGGAGGTCGAACAGTATGTATGAAAATTGTAGTGCTTGCAACGTTTTAGACAATGTTGTGTCGATCTGGTGTCATAGACTCCTTTTATGTGATTGATTTCATTCAGTCAAATTCCATGCATTCTATTCAAGTGGTTCCTCTCTCTGCTCAGGCTGGAAAACTTGTTCTTCTTGTTGCTTTGACTGGTCAGCTGGTTCTTCTGGGATAACTAAGGGTTGTTTAAGTGGCACTATTATGTCAATATTCTTTTGTGCCTTTTTTCTGTCGATGCCCTTCTAGATAGTTTGATCCCTTGACTTTTGTTGCATGCATAGGCGGTCCTAGGGATGGGAAATTTAGTCAAAAGAACTTGGAGTGAAGAATTGGATCTATAGTCGTCGAGGATAATTTGGGGTTGATTGTTGTCAAGGCCTTGGTTGTTGTTGATCTTGGCTTAAAGAGGTCTAGTGAATGTGAGGTGCCACTTTCTACAGGTATTGTTCAAAAGTATGTCATTCGTCAATTGAATATTTGTATCAAGTGACTTTATTGGGATCAAATAATTGAGTTTGTTTGTCATTAGGGTACTCTGAACTTCATTCGAGTCGTATTTAAACTTTTCCTCCATAAGATACTGCAAGATACCAGATATATAAAATATGCAGAACAGAAATGAAATGCTAGAAATGATAGAATAACAGTAAAATATCCAGCACAATCTTCACAATACACAGAAATGATATACGAAATAGCAACAGAAATAGCACTTTGAATCAGATAGAAATGTTCACGGGCCTCTTCGAGGGGGAAACCTCCAGTCGAGGAGCGCTCTGTTACAATAATATCCAAGCTAGGGTTTTTCATACCCTCGACCCTTATTTATACTAAATATGTCTATTAAGAGAAGCATCTAGAGG